>NBZP02000044.1:0-227977 GCA_002236755.2 Dothistroma septosporum
AACCCTAACCCTAACCCTAACCCTAACCCTAACCCTAACCCTAACCCTAACCCTAACCCTAACCCTAACCCTAACCCTAACCCTAACCCTAACCCTAACCCTCACAGACTGCTCTCCAAATGATTTTAGGTGGTCTGGAAGGTGGAACAGTGACCCTTGGTGGATTTGCTGGTGAGCGGAAAAGTGATCCCACATACCCGGAGCCGGCGAAGCCGCACGACCATCGCTTGCAATGGGAAGAATATACACACACACCACCCATGTTTCCCACTCACAGGCCTTACCTCAATCTACCTATGCGATGAGTGTCTCGCGACGTCTGTCCGCGACGTGTCTCGCGGAGTGTCTAGCGGAGTGTCTCGCGGAGCTACCGAGCACGCGAACGCAAGCACTGTATGACCAGCACTCCAAAGGAATCCATTCATACTGGACTGGAAACCGGAACACCAACCTCACGGTACTCCACCCGCGACGCGAGATCTCCAAGCACGCGAGTGCGCAAACGTGCTCACCTAGAACACCGAATGATTCCCGCCTGGTAGAAGTCACCGCGTAGCCCTGAAGGCTGCGATCCGCCGGAGGCCATCACTGGTGCGATCACTCCCAGAGCGAGATATGAGCGGAGAGCCAGTGGGCACCCGGAGAAGAGTTGGGTGCGGGGGTTGGGTCCGACAGGATGGAGGGGGTTGATGGTTGGCGGCTTGGCTTCAGTACCAATGGTCGGCATTCTCCAGACTGTCAACAGGATCGTCATATTGATCATTCTTTCGTCGACATGGCCTACGTAAAGCCTGGACTTTGCCTCATCCTACGAGTGTTTGCCTGCCATGTTCCACTTTGATCGCTCTGAATACCATTATCAAACGCCGGAGGTCTCTCCCACTAGCAATACATCTTCATCACTTCGATAGAGGCGCCTGAAGCAGTGAATGCTGTCGAGAGTCCGACTCTACGCGTCACCGGCGCCATCAACCTGACGGCGTCGCATCGGTCCCAGTTACCATTTCTTCGCTCAGTTCGAGGCGCGGTCTGGTTTGATACGACACAGCCTTTGTCCGGGTTTTAACCAGCTACTTTCCCGGTAGACAATAGTACGAGACGAATGCGACAGAGATCATCCAATACGCACTAGCCTCCAAAACGAAAGAAGTTGAAGCAGTCGTTGGATAGACGCTTGTTTCACATTAGCGAACGCCTTGGAAGCTACTGCACGCGCTTCAACATGAGGCTCCACACTCCCTCGCCGAGATCTCCTGGTCAAACGGCCTGACGTGCCTCGAACTCAGCGAACATACATTAGCAAAGACCATAGTATTACGCTGGACGACAGTCTCAACGCAGAACTGCCTACTCGGCTATTCTGGCAAGCTTCCTTCATCAAGATGCATACGGCACGGCTTCTGAGCGTCAGTCGCGCAAACATCCCAGCTACGATCAATGCAGCACTACCCGACTGTGCTCGAGGGATGAGCCTTTCCTCGCTTAGCATTAAAGCATAACCCCATACGACAGAGAATGACACCCACACCGAAGAAAGACCATGATCTCTGCCCGGAAGTAATACAAAACTCAGATACTCCCGACTCATTGACAAGACAGAGAAGCCGGCGCCGGCGCCGGGACGACACGTTGGGCTAGAAAGTCATGGCAGAGCGATTGTAGACTACGAGCTATACTGTGCAGCAAGACAATACCACGTGTAGTCTGGGAACACACTGAACGTCTCCTCCGCTCGATATCAGTTCATCCATGGCGTGCTTCAGACTCTCGAGCCCGCAAAGTCCGATGCTACCAGCGTCCCAAATCTCGTGGTTCCTTCATCCTAACGGACATCGACGGTACTGCACACATCGTACCACTCCACTGCGAGAAATGTGAGCGCGCAACACCACAATCGCGGGACTCCAAATTGCGCCTCATTCCAGGACAAGTCTCCGCGCGAAACGCCCGAAGCGCCGCGACATGGCCGAAGGCACGACTGGTACGAACGTTCCCGGCGCGAGGTACGAGCAAAGGTCAGCATGTACCAGGAGAAGAATCATGAAACGAAGGGTGGGTCCCGAAAAATGGTGAGGAGAGTCGAGCAAGAGAGTGCTCCAGATGGTCGGCGTTCATGGCTCATTAGGTATTCCCTCTCGGACATGGTCGTGCGACTCTCCAGTGCCTACTTCTGTTACGCCGGAACTTTGGATGCGCTTGAATTATGGCCATGATTTAGCGACATGCTTACTCACACTTCTCTTCGACGCGTGCCGCCCGGATTCTCTTGACCTTTCACCCTCATTCACATCGCGCAAGATTGACAGATCAGCCGAAAAATGTATGCTCAGTATCCCATATCCCCTCTCCGTGCGTAAGCTCTTGAGCTCACACATGATGAGGAAACGGTGGTTGAAATATACCACACGAAACCCCCTACTCTGTCGGAAGGTGGGTGTTACAGAATTGTACTGCCACAAGAATCACCAACCTCCAGTTCGGTACGCTGCTGCTGACGCCCTGGTGTTGGCTAATGGGTTGTAACAGAAATGCACTGCCACAAGAACCATCAACCTTCTCTCGGGTGTCTAAACTTCACTTCTCGAGGTGTGAGCAAGCTCAGTCTGGCGTTGGCCTGTCCTGGTTCGAGGAGCCCTGCTTGACTACCTCTCCCGTGGGGGCCCTCGCCTTCCCTTTCTCTTCCTTCTTCTCCTCCACCTCCATGGGATCCGAATCAGTGGGATCTGGTAGTGGCGGCTGGCCGAAGCGCTCTTGGTGCTTCGCCGCGTTGTAAAGCTCCGGAATACTACTGGCCAAATGATGCCATCTGAAACCGCGGGCGGCAAGTCCCTTCTCCATCTCTAGGATCTGGTCCCTCGTGGCAGCGTTGCCTCGCTGCCGCTGCGCCAGCTCCTCCATGTCCGTCTTGACGCTCGACTCGTGGCTAATCTTGCCACGGGGATCGTCGTCACGCTCGCGTTTCTTGCCCTTCTCGTCGTTTTCCGCCATCCTACAACAGTCATTATCTCGTACCAATGAGGGGGGCGGGGTTTGGTTCGAATTACTTATTGTGACGCTGGTGTACTCGGTGCGGTGGTGGCGATGATGGTGGGAGTGCGACAAGCTGCTGATATCAACAGCTTCACGTTGAAGAAACAATTAGCAAGCGGGCACACAATAAAGTGTTCAGCAACGCGCGCGCACATCCCTGTCCGCGCTAGTGCTAGCGGCTTCTCTTCACCACTCGCCGTTCACAAGTCTTCGTCACTACAGCACAGTCATTACAAACACACTTCCAGAGTGTCACAAATCTATCTGAAAGTGTACCTGAATCACCTAATGCACATTTTGAGTCGCAGTTCGTTGCCACTCTTGTGATGAGCATTCTGGACGAGTACACGTCAAGCACATGCACGACCGTTGAGCATCCTTGTTCAAGACGCGATGCCGCTCTATTCGCTGACATATTGCAACAGTGAATGCCGCGCGCTACTCGGGGTCTTCATATTAATCCGCAATAGTGTCAATGTAGCTGTGGGCTGAAGACCGATGTCGCTGCTTGTCTCGTATGGGTGCCACATAATGTGACCGACGCTCTAGATGCACACAGGACCGTTGCATTGGCATGTCGATGATTGCAGGTCCGTGATGTTGTGTCGGAACTTCTGTAGAACCAGCCGTGTCTCCATTCGGCGGGGAGCTGACTTATCGAGCACGAAAGCATTGGGAGAATATGTTGCCAGCAATCTGACACACTGGAAGTTCTGTCACCATGCTGCATGGACCTGCGAAGGATGGCGCGGTGGGAGAACCTCATTCTCTACACCCCAATCTATCGAAGCTCCTTGCGCTGTGTTCTCCGGTCACGCTACAACGCTGCACTCGACGGACAGTATGTCTCAGAAGGTAAGGACTTTTCTTCGAAGTGCATACTTCTCATGACTGCGATGCCATTGCTGACGCTGATGGCCTCGCGTGATCACCTATCACCACTCGATCGGATAGCGTTCTGCATTCGGATTGTAGGCAGTTGCGAGATGTACGATCGCAGGACGCGTTGGCCAAGCTCCGTATCGAGAGGCCAAGGAGAGCCAGGGACTGCCATGCATGAGGTAAAAATAGGTAGTCCTGACGCGACTTCATTCTTCTCCGAGTGCACCCCCATAGGAGCACGTACGATGAAGAATCTGGGTGTTCGGCAGACTTGCAGCAGTTTGCAATCACATCCTGACACCTGTCTCGTCTGCGGTAAACCGCCACTGCCGAATCAACTCCAAGGATCAAGATTTGTGGAGGACCAACGAGCACTCAGTTCTTTGAGTTCTCGTCAGCCTCCTCCATCTCCTCGTCCATCTCATCGGCAAATTTCATGCCATGCTCCTTTGGGTTGATCGAACGTTCGATCAACTTCTGGTGGAGCAGGCCATCCTTCACCAACCCTGCGCGTCCCTTGTAGACGTTGTTCACGCCAGTGGTGAACCTGCGCTTGGCTTCGGCATTCTGCGGTACCGCATCACCAAAGACCTCTGCCCAACCTGGCAGTTGGTCGCTCCCCTCAGCCTTGAAAAGCTCAAGGATGGTCTGAGGCTTGCGCTCGACGGTCTTGGCGAGCTTTTTCCTCTTCGAGCGCGAAAGCTTGCTGGTGTCGTTGGTCTCGGGTGCCTTGGACATCAAATCGGTCGCCTTTGCAGGCCCGGACACTTCGAGTGTGCGGAAAGCATTGAGGGCACTGTAGTGTGCCCCCAGAGCGGTCGCCTCATCAGCTGCGTTAATTAGCGCTGCCTTCATTTTCTGCTCAACGTTGCGTCTCATCGCAGCGCCCTGAGCCTTCATCTCCTTCTCATCGTCCTTCCTGTACACATGACCGAGCCAATATCATGGCTGGCCGTTGTGCACATTCTTGCACGCGAGGCACTCGTTGGCACACTTTGTGTAAGTGTGGCCGGTCTGTCCACACATCGAGCAGAAAGGTTCTGGTGTCGACATGATGTTGGTAGTCTCTGTGGGCGTTCTCTTGCTTGTGACGTGAATGCGGGTGTGCGAATGGGCGCTCTTCAAATTCGTAATGTCGGAGGCTGTGCGCTGCTATGCAGAAGCAGACTTCCCGCGTGGGACTTCGAAGAATGAATGTTATCAATTCCACTAGCGTGTTTTGCCCGGTGATCCTACGGACGTCCCAATGTTCGACAAGATTAGTAATCCGATCAGCACTCCACTCCAAAAGTGACCTCATCTCATTGAGCTTCATTCCTCCTCGGTGCATGCTCCCGTAATCACTCCGAGCACGTCTTCCACCGCTCCACAGCGACTTACACCTTCGCAGGCAAGTACTTCAGCTCTCACTTTCTCCCATCATACCTTCTCGAAACCACAATTCATCAGCCAAGCTGTCTTCCACAACCCACTCCCGCACCCTCCAACTCTCCTCCCACCTGACCCCACCACCGCATCAACACCAAACCATGACCTCCAAAGCCATCGCCATAGTCGCCGGCGTAGGGCCCGGAACTGGCGCAGCAGTAGCCCGCCGCTTCGCCAAGTCCTACCCCGTCGTACTCCTCGCCCGCTCTCCCGAAAACTACGAATCTCTCGCCGCCGAAATCAACTCCGCCGGTGGTAAAGCCATTGGCATCAGCACCGACGTCTCCTCCGAAGACAGCGTCAAAGCCGCATTCGCCAAGATCAAGAGCGAGTTCAACAACGCCCCAGCCGCAGCGGCAGTCTTCAACGCCAGCGGAAAGTTCGTCCGGAAGGGGATCTTGGAACAATCAGTAGAAGAGTTCCACGTCGGCCACGAAGTCAGCGTAAAGGGAGCCTTCATTTTCTCCCAAAACGCTCTCCCTCTGCTCCTCCAACACGCAGAAGACAAGAGCGCGCAATACCCACCAACTCTCATCTTCACCGGCGCAACCGCATCGGTCAAAGCGAACGCACTGATGAGCAGTTTCGCATCAGCGAAATTCGCACTTCGCGCACTATCGACATCGATCGCGAAAGAGTTTGCACCAAAAGGTGTCCATGTCGCTCATGCGGTCATCGATGGAGTCATTGATATTCCACGGACGAAGGATTGGTTGAAGGATATGCCACCAGAGGCTAAAATTGGAGCTGATGATATTGCGGAGGCGTATTGGAATTTGCATACACAGGGGAAGAGGTGCTTCACGAATGAGATTGATATTAGACCAATGTTGGAGAAGTGGTAAATGCATTGCGCCTGCAGTATGGTGCAGCGGCGTATGTTAGTCTATCCAAGTGATAGTTTCATCACCAGGACCTTATTACAGGAACGTGGGGATGTCGTCGAATTGGCTCACGCTCTTCTCTTCTGCGTCTTGCGTTGCGCGCTCGGCTCCTCGCCGGGCTAAAGACTTCGACGCCGAGGCTTGTCTGATGGTGGAGGAAGACGGCTCGCGCATGATATGTATCCTGTTATGACTGACCAACTCCTCCTTCGGCCCGACCTGTGACTGGAGCTCTTGCTTGGCCTGTTTCTCAGGCGAGGCATCAGCTTGGTTCGTATGCAATTGTGCTTCTCGTCGTCGAGCGAGGATGGCGGCAGTCCGGGACATCTTGATGTGATTGGATTGATCATTGGTGTTACTTGTATCGCGAAGCGCACTTCGAGTCGGCGATGACTTGCGCACAGAAGGTACAATTTCTCGAGGAGTCGAGCTTCGGGCCAAAGAGTCGCTCTTCACTTTCTCTCCGTCCCTTCGCTCGCGCTCTGCCAGCGCAGCGTTCGTAAACTGCTTGAAGATGCCCGTCTTGGATGTCGGCTTCTCTTTCACGAGTGTCCTCTGAAGTGCTTCCTCAGCATGCCTCGCAGATGTATTCGCTGTCGGTCTTTCAATCGCGTTCGGTCTCTTGCGCGCGATCGGCCTCGCCCTCGCCACGTACGCATCCAGTTCATCTTCATCCTCCGTCCCAGCATTTTCCTCAATCGCGGAAATGGCGGGCTTCCTGTAAGCCGTCCCCTCACCAACCACATCCCTCGTCCTGCCACCTCCCACCCGCGGCGTTCTTTGACTGTTACTCGCATATCCCCTCAAGCTCTTCCTAGGCGTCCCTTGACTCGCCGTCATCAACCCAGCAAGATGCGAGTCCGCCATGAACTCCTCCTCCTCTTCGTCGCCACTATGATCCCCGCCCGCAGCCTCTTTCCTCCTCCTCGCCCTCTCGTCCACCTCCAAGCTCAACCGTAGCGCCCTACTCTGTCCCGTCGTCCCATCAGTACCATGCCCAATCAGCTTCAAAGTCTCTGCACCACGAGCTCTCGCGCGACGCTTAGTCCGTTCGTATTCGTCCTGGTGCAGCGGCAAAGAAAACAGGTTGGCCGTAGATGTGAACTCGTCCTCGACCATCATGTAACGGTCGTCCATTGCGAAGCCATCTCTCATGTACTCGACCAGTGGGGCGACTTTGACTGGCGGCGGAGAGCTCGACGGTCCGCGATTGATGCGCTTCTTGGGCCTACGCTTGGGACTGTCGCCGATGGATTCGAGGTCGGAGTTGACGAGGTCGCCGGGGGAGGAGAATCGCTTGCGGTTTGGTTGTCCTGACTTCGCTTTACGGGATGATTCTTTCTTGGCTGCCGCGCCAGCAAGCCATGGCAGTGTTCGTGGCATCTTTGCGATGGTGGTGAGAGTGCTATCAGCCGGCGCAAGCGATGTCTTTGGCGCGCTTCAGACGCGTCGCTTTGGTGGTGTCGTGGTTTGTGAAGCGCATAGCGAGTGTGATGAAACAAACGAGACGACGTGCACACGGTGGGAGTGAATCGGCTCGCGAAGTCAGGCAAAGATGTGAACAGAGAGAGTAAAGCTTGTGCGCAGCATGTCAGCCTGATTCACCAGGGCAGTGACCGGCATTTCGCCGGAAAGTCCGTGCTTCGTCAGCCACCCCTCCAATCGGACTACACAAGTTGCCATTCACAAAACTCTCAAAAATTGATCCCGACGAGGCCTGTGTCGACAACGAGGCAGGAAGATGTCATCGGCATGAGGAAAGCTGCTGTCTCATCCTTTAAGGGGTCTGCGGCTGAGCAAAAACATGGCCTGCGTGACGTTCAGCCGCGCCCAAATTTCACTTCGACCTTCGTCAAAGACTTGATACTATCGTTTCCCGGCGTTACAGGACATAGTCTCCATCAGCGATCTTGGTCTCATCTTTGATACTCAGGAGAGCGGTTTCTCTCGACAAGGAATCTGATCACTCATCAGTACCGACCGCGATGGGTGTACCACAGCGGTAGCAAGATGGAACCAGGTCCTCCACGGGATCGGCAACCTCGCATAAAGGACCTTCTGCCACTTGCAACCAAACTCATTCGCGTCTGCACTTGGGAATGGCTTCTTAGGACCTCCAACCCAGGCGCTTTCGGCAAGCAGCCGCGCAATCGCTCCATCTAAGCTTAAATGCTGAATGTCTACCAGGTCTTGGTTCTCTTGGAGTCGGTGCCCCTCGTGTAGCCGGAGCATTGTCCAACCAACGATTGACGCTTCTTCGCCCTCACCACGTTGATGCGATTCACGTTTGGGCTCATCGTTGCCACGCAGAGGGAGTGGAACACGAATCGGGCCATTCGCATTCACAAATGAAGCGTATGCTTTGTTACATCCACGGCCTCGCTTTGATCGACTGTCCGTGGGTCAGTGGTTCAGGGCGAAGGGACTATCCGCTAAAGCAGATACGCGCCGAGACCGCTGGCGTGCCGCTCTCCATGGCGCGAGGCTTGTGAACGTTGCGAGAATTCGCTACACCCTGAATAAGCTAGACTGAATCCGGCTTGTAATCATTTCGAAACCTTGCGCGCAGCCGACCACAAACTTTCAATCGCTCGTGCCTTTGCGAGTGGTGTAATACATGGCGAACAGATCGCGAGCTGGATCTCCTCAGTCGTATGACACCCCGCTTCCCAGGGGCTACTCTGATGAAGCCTGTGAATGCTTCGCGGTACAAGATCAAGTGATCGAGCACAGGCACACATGTGGGCGAAGTGACTGTACAGTGCACTTGTCCTTGACCAGCCTTGAGCTGCACGATTGAACAACCGGATTGCATAATGATGTTTCGACCACGACTTGGAAGGCTGTTGCTTCTCTACTTCGCTAGCGGCTCCCTGGCATCACAATCGCAGTGCCACACCGAGAGTGGATGGCATGATTGTGCAAGTGCTGTCCCGACTTTCACCAAGACCTCAGTCTTCGAATCGACCACCACCATCAGCCGAACGATCACTGAGACCATCTCAAGCACGAGTTCACTCTTTGCGACGACATCTACTACAACAGTCATCGAGCAGGGCACATTGACACCAAGCAGCACGCATACAGCGTCAACAACCATTACTACGACTTCCTCGTCAACGGTAACGCAGACGTCTGTCAGCACAACCTACCTCAAAACAACCACAATCACTGGACCCATAACCTACACACAATTACCGTCTCCTGGTTTTACCCCATTAGCATCGGAGCTGGCCTCACTAGGTATAAATGCGACTACCACAACGTCTACCGAAAATTCCCGGCTGAGGAAGAGGAATGTCGAAGGTCTTACACAGGAGAAGCAGGAATTTCGGCATGCCTTGAAGGTGGCTCGTGGGAACGGAAACCCTGCCAGTCATCTACCTATGGTCCCACCAAGGTGATCTGCACTGTCTACAGAACCACATGCATAGCCACAAAGACTTCGACCAGCACAGCGTCAACCACCATACAAGCCCGTAGATCGACGATTACAGTCACCGTACGACCGCGTATCTCCAAAAGCCTTCCGTTTGCTAATGCCCTAACAGGCCACTGTAACAACGACACACACCAACACTGGCTCCACGCAAGTGTATACTACGACGACCACTGTGACCAGTACTATCTCCACAGTCACGACCACCACACAGACACAGACTGTCCAAGGTCTCACATCAACCACATTCACGCCTGAACCAACATACTACGCCGCATGTGCCAACGACAACCTAGTCACCCAAGCGGACGATTACTATGTGGGCGGGTTCCGAGATGGGAATAACTTTATCCTAGGAACCTCATTTACGTCACTATACGTACGTTCACACTCAGCTCATATCTGGCACCCTTCCTTCAGCAACGGATCCACTGATATTGTTCACAGCAATGCTGCGTGGCCTGCCTCTTAAACCCCGAGTGCGGAGTGGCCTTTGCTAACAATGTGGGAGGCGAGTTTGGATGCGTTGGTGTCACGGCAGCAACGTGCGATCCGTCAGAACAGCCTGCCACATTCTATGGTGAAAGGGAGAGCTCTGGTGAATACATCGTCATGAACTCAATCTGTGGGCAGTGGACCTATGGTGGTACCGAGTAGTGCAGTCGTTTCGTTTTGAATACTAATGCATGCGCGGCGTACTACATTTCTTTCTCCGGCGACTGCGTTGTGCCGCATTCATCATCACCCTAAGGCGAGGACGCCTCGGATTCACATGCACGGCCGCCAAGACCTTGGTATCTACCATTTGTCTCACATGCGTGCGCTGCTGTGGGTGGACAGGTCGTTGACATGTCGCAGGCTCGCACAAGCCGCCGCATAACGACTGTCCGCCGCCATATAGTCCAGTCTCGCGAATGTCTGAGACAATTGTTTTGGTTCGCTGAGATCTCACGGCCCTCGTCGATGTGCCGCGCCTGCACATGCATCTGCGACAAACGGTAAACGCCTCCTGAGTCGCAGAGGAGTAGGTCTTCTGCACGGACCCAATGACATGTGTGGCAGAAGGTCATCGACATGCATTCGGATATGGCACCATCGAAATATTCGTCAAGTCTGTAGCCAGGCTGCAACGACGCAGTCCATCACGATGAACGTTCCAAAATCGTCGTTTGTGACTTATCATATGCGCGCGAGAGCCTTGTCTTGTGCATGGACCCACACTGTGTCTTGAACTGCAAAGCTCACATAAAAACCTTCAGCTCCTTTGCTTCACTTCTCTTCCTGCAAGTACCAGACTTCCTCGCACGACCTTTTCAACATACAACTCCTACTACCACCACCACCACCACAACCACACGCAATGGCTGACAAGCGGCTTTCGGTGGCCAGCGACCATGACGACGTCTCGCCCAAGGAGCGTCAACGAGCAACCGGCGCTTTACAAGGTTACACTCATATAGAAAGCGGACTCGCTCTCTATTGGAGTCTTTATTAGAATCAGCTCAACGACATCCGACGTTGCAGAGGCAATCCTCGTACGCGTTAAGAGATGCCTGGACCGCGCAAAGAACGGTGACCAAAACGAGCCAGAAATCTAAGCAGCCATCTACCTTGCATCGAAGCTGATGAAGCTGCACAACCTCGAGAAGGCCGATGTCCTTGCTCACACGACTCCAGAAGAACAGCGCAAGTATGCTGGAAGCAGCGCTGTCTCAAATCCAGCGCGTTGACGGTGACTGTACAAAGCGGGTTTTCAAAATCACCTACAACGGCGATCTCTGCGTAGTAATGCAGTGCTTCTTCGACTAGAAGTCCTACACCTCGTCACCGCATGCCCTCGAAGACGGCGGAATATACCAGAGCTCCGAGGCCGGAGCACTGATCATCACATTCTACGGCATCGCAGAGAACACTCTGATAGCCGCCAACGCACTCGAAGCAATGTACAACCAAGCGGTCGAGTGCGCTCGTCCACAGAAAGGTCAATCCAGCAGGAACAGCTACTGCATTGGACTTGCTGTCGAGCTACTGGCCAGGGCAGAAAAGGAGAAGGCG
This sequence comes from Dothistroma septosporum, assembly GCA_002236755.2. Lineage (NCBI taxonomy): Eukaryota > Fungi > Ascomycota > Dothideomycetes > Mycosphaerellales > Mycosphaerellaceae > Dothistroma > Dothistroma septosporum. Next base: position 11,719 of record NBZP02000044.1, read on the forward strand.
GAGGAAGAAGCCCGAGCGAAGAGGGCTGATGAGGATGCTGCGGCGGATCGACTTAGAACAGAGAAGGAAGAGGAACAAGCGAAACTCGACTGTCTTCACAAGCTGAGAGTCGGCGACAAGGATAATAACATGTCCATACCGGACTCAGGCGCAGTGGCTTTGGTTCATGGACCACAGGAGACCGCCGAGATCCCCGCGCTACTTGATAATGTGACATCGACCTCACAGTATCCAAGCGGTGACTTGGCTCTGACGGCTCAGGCGGCAATCATACCGAGGACGAGGCAGCGAAGCAGCATCGTATTGAGTTCTCCGACCTCCTAGGATATGCAGATAGCAGTGACGAGGAGGACGACAGCGAGGACGGAGATGAGGTCGTTGACTACGACGACTGGAACGGTTTCAGCGGCAATGACTCGATCGCCTCCGATGGCGACTTCATGGATGCCGACATCATCCGTGAAGACGACGACCAGATCAACGAAGACGATCTCGGTCTCGATGTTGATGCATAGATTGACGGGCTTGCTGCAGCCATGCTCGGACAAGACTCGCCATCGCCATCGCCATCCCCTTCGTGCTCTCCATGTGCGCTAACAGGTTCCATGGACAGCATTGACAAGCCGTCCCCTAGCTCAAGAATCCAAGATCCAAACACCAGGCGGTCTCGAACAGGCACGAATCACAGCAACCCGACTCGCAGTAACCCGACACCGAAGATAAAGACCGGCCTAAGTGGTCGCACATGGAACTCATGACCTTCCGCGAGAACGCCACCAAGATCGAAGACCAGTGGCTAGGCGACAACAGCGTTAAGCTCCGCAAGGCAAGGAAGAGCACAGGCGTGAACCACTGGGCCGCATATAAGGAGGGCGCTGAAGACAGCAAGAAGATAGATGTTCACCGAAAGGCCAATGCGGATGTGGCTCGGAATCCAGGTAAGCTCGTCTCTACAGTCTTTGATCGGCAGTTTGCTGACATTTGCGTAAAGTAGGCAGAGATCGAGTGGAGGGGATCGAAGAAGGATACCAAGACTCGTCCGATCTGGAAGTGATGCACTGGCCGTGGACAGCTCATCTTGCCGTGCTTTGTCGCGCCTTGGCTAGATCCGTTGGCAAGCAGAAGTGTTGCCGGCATTGTGGTCCGAAATGCTGCAGTAGCCCGCATCGTCACAAGATCGATCACTCCATCCTGAAGCAGTGTGATTGCACATTAGAGCAGCTCCAAGTTTTTCTTCTTGGTCGACGTCGTCGGCGAAGTAGCAGGAACCCATAAGTCGGGAGCTCATTCAATTACTGCCTGTTTGCCTGACTGTTACTAGCTTGGATGCCGACTGGTAGCCTTCGCTCCGACTGTCGTGCGTTTGTCGAACAATGTTCGGCAGACTCAGTTTTCTACTTTCGTCAAGCCGCCCTGTCGACTGTGGGCGGGCATGTCGATCATTCCGCCGTGTCGGATATATTTGGCCGTGGTCTGATCGATATTCTGACGGGCGAATGCTCCAGTATAGACGTTCGATACAGCTCGAATCTGATACAGTCATTTTGAATATGATGGGTGAAACATCCAAAGTCGCATCTACATCTTTCGAAAAGTGAGCTTGGCTCTCGCAGGCAAAGTGGGAGCTGTCTGCTTTCTCCTTCGGAAAATTTCGTATTTGTTAGTGCGTCCTGTGATCTTGTGATATCTATCTGCAGGCGGTATACTGTTCCCGAACAAACGCTGGAATTCTTGGCTCAACCGGAAAGCATTCTCGTGCTCGTTGTTCGAGTCAGCCACTGCTTTGGCCCGCACCATGGAGACTTCGAAGCCCTTTCTCATGGCCGCTGGGGTAGGTGCCAAGAGACCCAGCTGTTTCCTTGTCTGCAAGTGATCGATTGCAGGCTCCGCGTCTGGGCGCAACGGATGGTACAACGCTAGCCTTGCGACACCCCATGCGTTTTCTCGAAACCGTTCCTCGATCTTTCCAGGCTTTCCCTTGGTAATACGAGGCACAAGCTTATAATATCGTTCAAATAAGTCTGCATCTGTATTGAACCATAGGCCGGACGTGAGATGGCTGCTCAACTCGACTATCGCTGGGAATCGACTCAGACGAGACAGATGTCCTGTGGAAAACATGCGTGATTGATTCGTCTTCAATTCATCGATGTGGAAGAAGCTCGCCAGAGCAGCATCGAGGCTATGGCCCTGCTCGTTGAAGGCATGAGCTGATATCAATAATCGCAGGAGACTACCCCGCCATCGATGTTGTAACTTATGGGACTCGGCATATTCACTGAGATCGATGTCCATTGAGATCCGTTCCAAAACAAGGTCCCCAAAACCCTCAGCAACTGCGAAGTAACAAAGGGCCCAGGTAGCGGCGTCGTCCTTAATCAACATAGCCCAGACGTCGTTGTTGGACCAAATGTGATCTAGAACTTTCGCCGCGAACGGGACATCCAGTCCTCGTAGCCATTCTTTGCGCGCCCGACGCGGTTTTTTCGCTAGTGTGAGATCTTTTGCGCCCAGGAGGCAGACACGGATCACATCCGTATCAGCTTCGTTACTGGCAAGCATCCCATGTAACTGTCGGAATGGATCCACGACTCCTAACTGAATCTCTCGAGACATCTCTCGAGCTCTGGCAGGCAATGGCGACCTTCCATTCGCGACCGTCCGGCTTTACAATTCACGGGCTGGAAGCTTGTGGTGTTGGAGGCTGTCGGATCGTTTAGGCTGCGAGGACCCGGTCAACGCACGCCCCGCAGGACCGATCGATCTCAATGCCTGTCTGCTTGAGAAAGGGGGGCTCTTGGCGTGTACGGCACAGAAACTTGCAGTCAAGTAGACTTGCCATGGCGGCCAGCTGATGATGCCTTTGTGTAGATTCAGCGCAGACATAGACGTGATGGCACTCAGGTCAGGCCGCAACTTGGCTTCATGCCTTGTGAGTCGATCTTCGCGTGCTGATGATTGTGTTGACTGTGGATGACATTGGCGAGAACGTAATCTTGTCTCCGCGTGCTAATGATCGTGTTGATCGTAGACGATATGGGTGAAATCGAAACGTTTCTGGTAAAGGAAGATGGTTGCACAGGAAGAAGGATTTAATGTTGTCGGGAAGACTCGGTCCGACCTGCTGATGTCAGCATCCTTGCCAGCGACCTCTTTCACTTCGATTGATTCTACTTGCCTCCGAACGCTCAATATCACGTCTCTTGTGAATCCATATCGATTCTATATGGCTCTCTTTCTGGTATCCATGCAAACACGGCGCCTACTATAACAGCGACTAATAAGCGAAGCATGTCCGCAAAAGTGCTGCCTACTCAGCTGCTGAGGCATCCACTTTCTTCAACTTCCAGATACATCGTCTTTGCACAACAGTGACCGCTCACATCGATGCAGGATACGAATAATGAAGACTTTAACCCTTGTTTTCGCATTCTTTGACTACCTCTCGCAGCTATACCGAGGACTCGGGACCTCGCGACCCGGCCTCCCGTACGCATTTGGAACCGAACCTAGGTTGACACTGGAATGCTTGCCAGATGACGTCCTGCTGATCGTTTTAGACCAGCTGGAGCAACCTGTTGTAGAGAATGCAGTACAAGCGGGCTTCCTGATTCATGGGTCGAGCAATGTCATCCGCTTCTCTACAGTGAACAAACGAATCCGTGTCCTAGGCGAAGCACGGATTCTTAGAACGCTTCATCTGGGACCAAGCTGGAGTGCAAAGAAATTATCTCATGCGCTTCTACACATCCGGCTCTCAGGTGGCGCAAAGCGCTACACCAAGCGCATTAAGATCGACCTATGGCTGGAAGGCGCCATCGATTCTGCGAAGAATCAGATGGCACCCATGAGTGAGCTGATTGAGACACTTCCGAGCCTGGATCATCTTCGAGCACTGGGCATCACAGCCACGGCGTCGAGTGCTTCAGCGCTACGATCAGCTTTCGAGGACGCTAACATGAAGCTTGACAACATCACGGAACTGACTCTGTCCCCACACATGGACTGGCTCCTCCCAAGGTGCCCCAACCTGCAAGCATTGAGTATCAACGACTGGGTAGTAATGTCTCAAGACAGATCAACCCACGCAGCCAATCTCCTCAAAGCTGCCGCGGCGATGACGGATCTACTACACTTCGCTCTCCACAATCACCGGAATGAAGTGCATCTTCCAGATGTCCTGGAAGCACTGCCCAATCTTCACAGCTTGGGTCTGTTCACAGGTACCGGTGGTGGAATAAATCTCGATTACCACTTGCCAATACTTCGACGCTTTCGGCAGCTGAAGAGACTGGAGCTTGTGGAGGCGAGCAAGTTCTTGGGGCAGCATCATATGCGTACAGTATCGATCTCACGCTGCCACGCCTCCAAGGAGGATATCACTGCAGCACAATTTCACATCACTCACAAAGTCTTCCAGGCACTGCCGCGACTTCAGGAGTTGATACTGGGGCCGAACTTTCGAGCCTGGGTCGTGCGTGGACATGAAGACAGCCGAATAGATGTGAGATGGGAGGCCACGGTGTTTCGACGTCCACTCCAGGAACGTCTCGGTCACCTTCGAGAACGGTTTAGTTGTGGTTATAGTCGTCAGTGGGAGACCTATGCTGAGGCACAGTCAAACGAAGCCGCTGAGCAATGGTCCTTGGCGGACTCTATGCACAGCCGCACGGATGCGCAGACACTCGCTGATGTGCAGCGACACGAGAACGACGGGGGCGAAGATTGAAATGAAGCAGAGTATACTCGAATGCTGCAACAAGATGGCAATGTGAGATGGGAATGTGAGATGGGAATGAGTGCACGTCTTACCATGATCAGATGGTTACCTAATGTATAATGTCATTTACGTGCTCACGACAGCTGAACACAGCCTGCAATCACCCGTCAAAGCATGGAGTCACCCTGGTTGGTGCATTGCAATGCACGGTCCGCATCATCGCTCCTACAGCTGTCGATCATGCAGCAGCCACTGATGCTCTTGATAGCTACACCCCCAGCTCGAGTGGAAGGTATGTGCCGTTCATGCCGGTAGGTACGCTGCTTGCATGCATGCTGCAAAGGGTAGCAGTAAGCCAGGGTAATCCTGGCAAACTGAGCTCGTCCTGACATTGTGAAAAGTACGTACTGAAGCTCGTGTTGGGTCGGACGGGGGTGAGGAACTCGCGAGCGTACCGTATGTTGAGGTGTCTGGTGATGCACGTTGACGTTTACTCCACTCGCAAGCGTGACGAGGGCGCTGTGTGAGATGGACGGACCCGGCAGAGCTTCTGCGGAGCTGCATTGGTGGTGCTGGGTTAGCAGATTAGGTGGAGCCGTCCTGGGTAGCTCCGTGGGCCTCGCATATCGATACAGTCAGGTGACGTCCAATATTTGATGTCTTCGCTGAGACCAAGGTCGTTGCATGCAATTTCGAATCGTCATCAGAAGCAGTATGTTGGCACGGATGGTTCGCCGGTATTCTGTGTTATCGATTCAACCGTGCAGGGAAACGTGAGGCTTCATCACGGGGGGCGCAAACATCGACACATCGGGCAGGAGGTCGTCCTTTCCGTCCCGGCCAAGCGCTCGTGCTAACAACGGCGAAAGCGCGCGGTCGTCTATATCACGTTGCGCACGCGTGGACTTGTTAGCCGAGCGTTCATGGTGGTGTTCGGTGGGAAATCCGACGGCGTGGGCGAGGCGTACTAGCGGCGTGCGCGGGATGCAGCTGTGTGCCAAAAGGAAGGCGCGAACGAGAAGAGCATTGTGCCGACTGTGCGGTGCTGATCTCGAGCGCACTTGCAGGTGAGCTTTCGTAGCGGAATGTCGGTTAGAGCGGTAATTTCATGCATGTGAAGATACAAGCACCCGATTTCGACAAGGGAGCTTTAGCACTGTCGTCGGGGAGAGGGGTCATTGGTCTGAGCGGCGGTGATCCCAGTGGATGGCTGTTCGGCGAGATCCGCGCGAGCGTTCCCAGGGTATGGACATGCCATAATGACGCCTGCTTTGGGCTGAGCGGCGTCTGGAGGTCTTTAGAGAAGGGACCTGTCGAGAGGAAGACATGTCGGCCTTGTCGTCCACTGGCATTGATTGATGCAGCGTACCGATGTTGATTGGCAACGAAGCATGACGAAGTGGAGAAGGTGGTATAGCGAATAGGAGTAGAAGGACGCTAGAAGGCTGATTTGTCCGAGTCGCTAGCTCTATCATAGAAATGGGCGTGAAGATGTGCGCATGCGTTGGCTGCATTGGTACTGGTGCACGGTGGAACAGTCGAAGGGAGCGGAGAGTACCGTCGAGGTGATGGATGGATGTGGGCAGCACCGCGGTATGCAAGCTGTCGTGCATGTACAGAGGAAGGATTACATGCACGCATAGGCAGTAGCGTCGTATCGTATCGTATCGTATCGTAGCCATTCGGAGGGTTTGTGCCGTGGCCCCTTCGTGCAGCTTTCCAGAACGAGAGTCGAAATCTGCATTGCTTCCTGCCTCCTTCACCACAGCTGCAATCCCACACATTCAGCCACACCCCTTCCTCGTGCTGCAATCCATCCCACGATAGTAGATACACGCAGAGCACGCCCGACAGCAACACGCTGACGCACGCTTTCTTCACTTGTTCCTTTTGGCTGCCGCGATCTACAAACGCCGAGACCGACCGCCTTCTGCACGGCCACCCGCAACGACACTAGGAGCGCGCACCCTCCACCACCACACCCAGCCCTAGTCTCCCTTGCCTCACCGCATCAACTTCCCAGTCGCAACACCTCCAGTGCCCTCCACACCACCCATACCTTCACGCCGCCGCACGCCGAACGAAGCGCGCCGAAAGCATCAGCTGCCGACCGAACTTCGCCGAGTGCACGGCACGAGACGATACAGCGACCGACTTTACGTCCATACACATCGCCAGCCAGCTCCGCAATGGCTTCCAAAGTGAGCTGCCCTGGTGCTCCTCTCGGCATAATGCTCAGCTAACATATCCTTCTTCAGTTTCTGCGGGAATACAAATTGGTCGTCGTCGGCGGTGGAGGCGTAGGAAAGAGTTGTTTGACCATACAGCTCATCCAAAGCCACTTTGTCGACGAATATGACCCGACGATTGAAGGTACGCCACCCACTGCCACTTCTACTGCACGGAGAGCGCTCGACGTCGACCAATGGCAACTGACGCGCTTCATCACAGATTCATACCGCAAGCAGTGCGTCATCGACGACGAGGTCGCGCTCCTAGATGTCCTCGATACGGCCGGGCAGGAAGAGTACAGCGCAATGCGCGAGCAATACATGCGAACAGGCGAAGGTTTCCTCTTGGTCTACAGTATTACATCAAGACAGAGCTTCGACGAGATCATGACATTCCAGCAACAAATACTGCGAGTCAAGGACAAAGACTACTTCCCCATTATCGTTGTGGGAAACAAGTGCGATCTGGAGAGCGAGCGACAAGTGAGCACAGAAGGTGGGTCAACACTACGCATCCACACACATGTTGCGTGTGCGCGGGCGGGGATGCGAGATGATCCGCACGTGGCTGGCACGCGCATTGTTTGACACGTTCGCTGCTTCAAATATCCACATCCGATGCGCACGTTTGAGGTCCAACGCTAATGTAAATCACCGCATAGAGGGACGAAACCTGGCCCATCAGTTCGGCTGCAAATTCATCGAAACGTCGGCCAAGTCGCGTATCAATGTTGACAATGCCTTCTACGACATCGTACGCGAAATCCGGAAATACAACAAGGACATGTCAGGATACCCTGGCGGAGGAGGTAGCGGTAGCAAGCCGAAAGATGAGATGGGATTCCAAGACCAGGAGCAGGATGCTGGCTGCTGTGGGAAATGCACGGTAATGTAAACAAGCGGGCAAGCCACCACACCGCTCGCGCTTCGAAACATACACACGACGCATTTCGACTGAAGACACGTTCAACGATCGGCGAGGTAGTGGAAAGAGGAGACTTGCATTGGGTACTTTGAGACAGATGGTACTTTTTAGAGCGGATACCGCAATGGCCGGCGGCAAGAGCGAGTCAGATTACGGCCAAGAGCAAAAGGGAATGAAAAGAAAAGAGGATATCTGTTACAACCGGTACTGGTATAATGTGATCGGGAAAGACGTGACGGGAGGTGGGAGAAATTTCCAAGAGCAGAGAAGATGTCTGCTGACTGCATTGTTACATTTCACGCCTTATGCATGCATCTGGTCACAAACAGGGTGCGGGTGCGACTTTATTCTCAGCGCGTAGAGGCAGGCGCGCGTTATGTCTGTGTGTAACTGAGATATCCCAATTATTCTGACGTGTGGAAGACGCTTTCACTGTCGCGAGGAGAAGTGGAAAGAAATATTCTTTGCTCAAACGTCCGACCAGTGTGGAGGGAGGAGGAATGCTTGTTATGGAGCCTGTCAATGCATATCTAGTGCCAGTACACTGGTGCAGGATATCGCTGGCAATGCCCCGTCTTCCATGTAACAAGACTGACCTGTATATGCCGACCACTGTGTTCACCTCAGTCTGCTACTGAGCTTTACAATCTCTGCCCGACGTACTGTATGTGCTGTCTCAGCACACATCCCGAAGCCCACACTCCGCACTCCCTCGTCCATTCCCAATTCCATCCCCCTCTTTTCGGTGAATCCATTGTCTCCCCTCTGTTCTTTCTATCCCCTCTAATCCTCTCCCTTCAAAACCCCCTCAATCCCCTCCAAATCCTCGACATTATCAATCTCGATTATCCTACCCGCTTCCGCCGTATTCTTCATCAGCTCTTTCGCTCCGGCATAGAGCATGCGGTTCTCGGCGTTGCTGGTTGAGGGGAGGTAGTTGATCATGACATATGGCACGGAGAGTCGTCCAGATGCCATGGTCAAGGGGTAGGAGAGGATGATGTAGCGGGGTGTGTTGTCGGGGAGTTCGTCAGCGAGTTCTGAGAGGTTGGTGTAGACTTGGTTGTCTTCGGGTTTGATTTCCATGTTCTTTTTGTCGATCTGGTCTTCTATGGATTGTCAGGTGGTGGTCGATTAGCTGCGTGGTATTGCTAGCTTCTCACATATCACAGCTTGAGGATCTTTCGCTCGAGATGTTCCAAGACGAAACTTTCGTAGCTTCTCTTTCGTCTCCGTGGAGAAGGTGTAGAGGCGTGACTCGGACGACTGGGTCGTGTGAGTAGGTGGATCGAGCGCATTGGAGGAAGCCATACCATCTTGAACGCGTCTCGATGATTACGGGAGAGATTGAGCGATTGATCTAGAGCTGCCAAGCACAACGATCTGGATCCTTGTAGTATGTGCTGTGGTGGGATGGTTCAAGATGATGAACCTTGACCGAGCACTCAAGCCCCGCCAAAGCCCGTGCTCGATCGATGACATTCACTCTCGAGCATCCCTGTAGCTCTATCCATTACGACTTCCCCAGGCACGCAATAGCATCTGCACCGCCTTCGTCCCCCTCAATGTTCTCCCGAATCAACCAATTGACGAGACACCTAGCTCGACCACTCCCCAACTACCTCCACTCCAGCGCAGCAGCAACAGCACCACGCACCTCAATCCTGACATCATCACCCTCACGCTTCACCATGGCAGCCGCCTCCAACAGCAAGAAGACGATCCACACAGCCGGATGCCTCATCATAGGAGATGAAGTGTTGGGCGGAAAGGTAACACATCCCCCTCTCTACTCAACAACTGCAGACCAAGCAGCTGAAGAAGCTAAGCAGACTCTCACATAGACCGTCGACACCAACAGCGCCTGGTTCGCCAAATTCTGCTTCTCCCTCGGCATCGCCCTCAAGCGCGTCGAAGTCATCGCCGACGACGAGTCCGAAATCATCGAAGCGACGCGACGCATGTCATCCAACTACGATTTCGTTGTGACCTCCGGAGGCATTGGGCCGACGCATGACGATATCACATACGAATCGATTGCGAAAGCGTTTGATGTACCGCTGGTCCTACACGAGGTGGCGTACGAGAAGATGAAGAAGCTCAGCAGACCTGACAGAAACCCAAACTTTAGCTGGGATGTGGATAGTCCAGCGAGGAGGGCGAAGTTGAGGATGATTCAGTTGCCGTACAACAAGGATGTACCAGATCAGGAGCAGGTCATCTTCGCGGCCGACGACCTATGGGTACCCATCTCTGTCGTCAATGGCAACATCCACATCTTGCCAGGCATCCCCCGGCTGTTCGAGAAGATGCTCACGGGTCTGAAGCCTAGCCTGTTGCCAAGGTTAGTCGATCCTGAAGGGAAGGGCGTGCACAGGATTCTATTCAGCACGCCATTGGCGGAGAGTGAGGTGGCAGAGTACCTGACGCAGCTGGCGGCAAAGGCAGAGCCGAAGGGTGTCAAGGTGGGAAGTTATCCACGATGGGGCAAGTCGCGGAATACGGTCACGTTGGTTGGTAAGGACAGGGACTTTATGGAGTCGCTGGTCGATGAAGTGGCAAATAATGTCAAGGGCAACAGGATTGAGGTGGAGGGCGAGGATGATACCGGTGGAAGTGACAAGGATTCGTAAGAACATCCCTTGATGAAGAAATAATGCACAGGAACCATGCACGCACAACTTTGCTCCTCTGAGAGGAGCTTACCGGCAATGAAACACCTTCCCAACCGTATGACTTTCAAGGTCTCAGGGCCCCCGCTCTGGACTTCCATCAACCCCATGCGCCCCACAACACCCCCAATTCGGCGGCATAGCATCATAGCTAACATGAAAGCTCTGCGTCTGCTCAATCCCAAACTTGCCCCTTCTCCTTAACTCTTCAGCCTCCTGTCGCCTCCGCCTCGTTTGCTCAGCCGCACTTATCGAATCCTCCTCCTCGCGCTCCTCCTCCTCCGACGCGATCTGAAAGGACTGCGTATGCTCAACGCGACTGGCATGATCTTTGTCCTCAGCGATCCTTGCTTTTCGCTTCCGCTCTCTCGAGTCGGCGTCTTCAGGATCATGGCGAATAGTTGTGATGGTCTGGGCGTCTTCGTTGCCGAGGCCGAGCCAGAAGTCTGCAGAGCTTTGACGGCGGCGGCGGCGAGATGCTGAGGAGGGGGTTTCGGGTGGGGATGTATAAGTTGATGAGTCTCGGGATCTGAGACGGGGTAGTGCGGCGCGAGGTAGTTTTGCTAAGGGCGTGTATCTGCTGGAACGTGGACTTCTGTTGCGGGGACTTGTTTCCCTTGATCTGCTGGAGGAATTTCGCGGGCTGTCGAGGTCCTGAAGTGGGATTCCCGAGGACGAGGAAGGCTCCTTCGCTACATGGAAAGTCACACGGCGATTCCATCCGAAGGGGTTCAGCCTGGAGTGCTGGCTCTTCAGTGCTGGGTCGGGATGTAATGAATCTGTTGGTTTCCTGAATGGCTTCGCCCAGGTATCTCGATGGTTCCAGGTGATTGGTATTGCACGTTGAGGTCTCGGGCGTACTGGTTGGACTACTGGTATGCGGCTACCATCTACACCTATTGTCCGGCTCGCGGTGGTTGTTGAGCTACTTACTCGACTGTGATTGAACGTGTTTGCCGATCCTGATGTATGTGGAGTGCGAAAAATCCCACCTTCCAGGACAGAGAAGAAGGGCTTCGCGCATGGGACGGTCGCCAGTATAATGCTGATATGCATGGTCACTTGCGACAGAACATTGACATCAGTCCGGTCGTAGGTGAAGTCGCTCCCGTACACAGCGAAGTAAAGATACTTGAGCCGGGCCACGCTCGGTATAAGGATTCTGTGTCGTTCTATCAGTACGTTGCTGGCATGATGAGGTCCGTCGTACTTACAGCAGTCTCATGCCGAAGCACATCAAGATCTTGATTTTGTCCTTCCTGGGCATCTTTACATTCCACACGAGAAATACCGCCATTTTCGACAAGCACAACTCAATGAGTCCGTTGACTATACCGCTACCTCGCCAAATATGCCAGATGGGACGACATCGGCTGAGCGGTATCAGGACCCAAGGCGTCGGCATATCACATTCGAATGCCAAAATACCCATCGATATCAATGCCCATAGCCCAGTTGCCACCAGCACAGCATAGCCGCAACGGAGAACCTTCTTGCTAGTCGTGATGCGACACATGAGCAAAACCACCGATACGATTGCGAAAGCGCATGCCAGAATGAAGAACAGATTGTGAAGCCAGACCAAGATGAACACAATCTGTAGATTTTGATCTGAGACATCTGCGATTCTCCAGCCGATACCATGGTGTACCGACACCAGAACGAGGGTCGACTGTGTGACGCCGAACAGTGTTGCCGCCGCGCAGGCCGCATCGTCCTATCCAAACGGACCATTGACATTTCGACGGAGGAAGACCCGAATGCTGAATACCAGGGAGGTCCAGAAGATCCCAGTCAAGGCGGTAATGGCGATATAGGCAGGAGCTCCTGGGAGGTAGAATGCAGGCATCTAGCTACGCCGGCCACATGGCCGGTCCCGTTGATGTTGCTAAGGGTCGGCCGTCGCAAAGGGGTGTTCCAGGTGTGTCGTAAGGCTGCAGATTTGCGTTGTTCGAAGACTCCCTCGAGTTCAAGTCGTCCTAAATCAAACTCTCAGTGACGATGAAGATGGTACGCACCGGCCATTGCCAGAGAAGGCAGCGGCATGCTTGTCATGTGTTCACAGGAGAAGGAGCAGCGCGGGGCGGTTGCCGTGACAAGGTCCTGCCCCTGGCGCACATCCGTCTCTCACTGCACCACCATCGTTCTCAAACCTGCATCCCCTATCCTCTTCTGCAATGTCGTCAGCACACCCAGATCTCACACCTCACTTCGGCCGTTACGATGCAGAGAAGCAGGCCGAGTACGACCTGACCCCGACACCCTACCTCTTCGACTTTCAACACGTTTCCGAGTATGGCTTCAAGCTCCCACAGTCGCGTCAGACCATCGGGGGAAGCTCACAAGATGGGCCCAATACTTCTCGTGTGCGGACCGGGAGAAAGCAAGAGATCCAGCATGACTTCCGATACCTCAGCACCATCGGCTTCACGACGCTGGTCATGGGCACGTAGGAAGTGTTTCTGACCACGAATACTGCATCTCTACAGAACGGCGGAGTTCCAGGTCTCTTCTGGTCTATGATATGCAGTCACGTCGGGCAGCTTTTCATCGTGCTTTCCTTGGCGGAAATGGCTTCGATGGTGCCTTCGGCTGGCGGACAGTACAGCTGGGTGCATCATTTTGCTCCACAACGGTACAAAGAGGTACTGTCGTACTCCTCCGGATGGCTGTGTTCGATCGGCTGGTAAGCGAGATTCAGCGCACTGTGCTACGTGATTGCTGGCTTGATTCTGGCAATGGCACAGATCAACAATGAGGATTTCCAAGGCACGGTATGGCAACGCGGGCTTCTGACGATTGCTACCGCGGTCTTCGTATCGGCTTTCAATGCTTTTGCAGCTGGTCATATCTCCATCGCGGACGGTATCTTCGCCTTATGCCACGTCTTCGCCATTGTTCCTATCGTGGTCCCGCTCTGGATTTTGGTGCCGAAGCTGGGTCCCAAGGATGTCTTCGTCAACTTCACCGACAACAAAGGCGGATGGCCGACTGTCTGTCTGTCAACGCTGGTGGGACAGTCCAGCGCAATGTTCGTCGCCCTCGGTTCGGATGCTGTGACGCATATCGCGGAAGAGATCGACAATGCAGATCTACTTGTGCCGCAGACAATGCTCAGGAGCTTCCTCGTCGATATTCCCATTACACTGATCATGCTGATCACCTACGTATTCAACATTGGCGACGTGGACGACATCCTGCAAGCGTCAGTGCCACCTTTTGTCTCGGTCCTGGGCAATGCTTTCCAGAACACAAAAGCCACGACTGGATTCTCAGTGGTCATCCTCTGCTTGTTGATCATGGTGGCGACCTCTACGATGGTGGCGACCTCGCGTCATCTCTATGTGTTCGGGTACGGTCCACCATCCCTAGCTTGCGGACAGCTTGCTGACACCTCGACAGGCGAGACAAAGCACTCTTTTACCCAGGCGGTCTATCTCGTGTCGACCCAAAGCTGAAGGTCCCGCTCAACGCCATCCTTTGCACGACGCTTTTCACGACAGCCATCACAATTATCACACTATTCAGCCAGACCGCATTGCGCACGATGATCAGTCTGTGCATCATGTGTCTGATGGCAACCTACATGACCTGCATCGGATGTTTGATCATGCAACGGCTGCATCATGCAGAGCTTCCATTCGCGGAGTGGTCGTTGGGCAGAGCCGGCATCTACGTCAATTGTATCGCTTTTCTGTACGCAACATGGGCATTCTTCTGGAGTTGCTGGCCAAGCTTCCACCATGTCACGGGTGCCAACTTCGTTTGGGCGATCCTGTTATTCGCGATTGTGCTTGCCGCGGCTTTGCTTATGTTCGCAGCAGGTAAAAGGCGTCAGTCGCAGTCGCGGGCAAGGATGACAAGAGCAGGCTCTCAAGGTGCGTTGCTGACGCCACAGCAGATAGACCGTTGAGTCTTGGCTCAAGAAAGATGCGTTCTCTAAATCTATCTCTCATGTCGCTCGTCTTCTTTCAGCGCTCCTTTGCCGCGGTCACCTTGGCCTGCTGCTCAGCCATGCGTGCAAGCTCCTGACACATGGGACTGCTAGTCCTCAGCCTCGGACCGTACTGTATGAACACGAACGGAATCGCACACATCGCCAAGCTGAAGAAACCAAGCAAGCTACAAGCCCAAGGCACGCCTAGTGCATCATACATAGGCTTTGCAGCGAAAGGCAACACCACGCCAAATGTGCTTCGAGCAATACTGGTGGCTCCCAATGCGCTGGCCGAATAGATCTTGTAAGAGTCGACAAGGTAGTTTGCGAGAGCCACAAAGATCAACACGAAGCCGATCCCCAACGGTAGTCCGCCAAGTATTGGCACAATGTAATGAACACTGCGCCTCGCGCTCCAGCCGATCCAGAACATACTGATGGTAAAGAGGGGACCTCCAATAATGGCAAGCGGTAGCCTCTGGTACTCTTCTTTAAACGCCCAGGTTTTGTGGCTGGCTTTCGCCTTTCGCAGAGTGTAGTCCCACCAGAAGCAGATTGGTAGTGATAGAAAGCAACCGACGGATATACCCAGGAACGCGAGACCAGTCTCGCCGGATGAGAAGCCGTAGATTGGTGGGAAGATCTGATCGAAGGCTTGGAAGAGCATGAAGTTGATGGCGTAGATGATTGAGAGCCAGAGGCAGCAGGCAGTTACAATGGGTTCGGTGAGGAGCATTCGAAGAGGTCGTCCGAGGATTGTGACAATAAGCTGCTTGAAACCCGTCTCTTTGAGCTCCAGCGACGCATAAATTTCTGTCCCCGGGTTCTCCTTCCGCAGCTTCTTTGCCTTCTTAGCCAGGATCGCAGGTCCAAACGTCTCGGGCAGGAACAGCAAGGGCACAATACTGATTCCTGCTAGAATCAACGCAAACCAGAACGGCCATCTCCAACTATAGACAGACAAGTAGCCCGCGGCAATGGGCGCCATGTTTGGTCCAAAGGATGCAATCGCCATGAACCACGCCACACTTCGTCCTCGCCAGACCGGACTGTCCAGGACATCAGAAAACAAGCCTCCCGTAACCGATATCGGCGTTGATCCAAAAATCCCAGTGAGAAGTCGGAAGACATTGAACGCTGCCCAGTTCGGCGCCAGCGCCGTGGCCATCATGAAGATGGCATAGCAGATGAATGTGCTGATGACGATGAAGCGCCTGCCATAGTTCTCGCTGAGAGGGGCGAAGAGGAATGGACCAAGGATGTAGCCGATGAGGTAGACGGAATTTGGGAGGACGAGTTGTTCCTCGACGGTGACGTGGAAGTGTTGCTGTTGTTGTTGGCGGCCGCCACTGGGGAGGGAGCTGGCGAAGGTCGTGTTGAGGACTACGAGGGAGCCGAGGGCTATGATGCTGAGCTTCTTGGACTGGAATCGTGGTCAGTTCTGGAGCTTGGACGGGATCTTTTGTTTACTGACATTGCTCCAGCTGTAGGGATTGTCTTGGTCTCCGTCTGCGAAGGATATGATATCATACCTGGCTGTCTCTGGTGACGATTTCTGATGACTGGATACTATGCGTTGGCCATTTGCGCTGGAGATGCTGTCTTTGCTGGACTTTTCCGCAGCATCAGACATTACACTTTGACGAATGTGATGGTCGGGACATGTTTGTGGCATTCCCGATTTGTCCTATGAGACAGAGGAGTGCGAAGTGCCATCCCGAGGTTCTCCTCGCCACGAGGCACATCCTTCGTGGAAAGCTTAAAGCCGCGTGCGAGCCGCTTTGCCGGTAAACGACGCCCGAATTGGTTCACTTCATGTCTTCCTCCCGGATCAGACAAGAAGACCGTATTGATCAGCGAGAACACTGGTCCGGCCTCGGAGGTCAGACCGACTCTATCGAGCTTGGCGATGGCCATGGATTATACTGCTGAGGTCGAAACGCTTTGCCAAGCACATATGCCGCATCCCACATCATCTGGCGGCCCTTCATTAAGACGCCATTGAGATCCAGCAGAAGATGCGTACTGCCCTCATAGATCTTGACATCTGCCTGTACATTTGCTTGCCGAAGCTGATGGGCAAAGCTCATCGCCTCGGTCGCTAGGAGGTCATGTTCCGCCACCGCGATCCAGGTCTGCGGATTCTTCGCCAGAAGCTTGGTGGGTGCGAGATTGGGTGAAGTTTGCCAGTCCTCTCGTACAGACTCTGGGTCGATGCCTCTAGGCAGATACATGCTCCGCTGCCAGAGCGCTCGAGCTGGAGTCAACCACGGGGCATGGATGTTGATCCAGCCACGGCCTGGACTCGCGCAGTTGTCGATGATGGGCAATATCAGGAGCTGGAATCGAGGCTTGAAGGAGCGGTATAGACAGGCGGCTTCCATTACCAATACGGCCGCCAGGTTACCACCCGCTCCATGTCCGCCAATGGCAATGCGGGTAATGTCGATGTTGAAGCGAGTAGGCTTTGTGGCCTCCTTGATCAGCCATGTCAGGGCCTCGACTGCATCCTCTGCTGCAGCTGGGTATGGACACTCCGGGGCCAAGCGATAGGCAACGGAAATTACCACGCATTGTGCAGTCTGGCAAAGGTAAGCGCAGAAGTCGTTTTCGCTCTCCAGATCGCCAGATACCCACCCGCCGCCGTGAAACCACAACAAGGCTGCATAGCTCGCTTCGATGGTTTGCAGGACAGGCTCAAAGACACGAAGTTGACAGTGTGGTAGCTCAATATCCTTCATATTGCCTACGCTTACGCTCGGGGATCCTTGTACGGTAATGGAAGGCACTCCTCGGGCCGAACGATCCCAAACTTTCGCCTCAACGGGCTGGATGAATCGCAGATGTCGATCGTGGAATGCGACATATTCCGGATCGAGTAGCTGGCGAAGTCCTGGATAGAGAGGTTGCCAAATCTGACGAGCTGACATGGTTGACAGGTGACTGACAGGAGAATGATCGACAACAAGAAGGGTGTCTTGAGGAAAACACATCCATGAATGCCGGCAACTCCCGGACCCGGCCGTTCGACATGACCAGGGTGCTGGCAGAGACTGCAATATTTGCTCATCGTCCCGACTTGGATTACCAGAACAAGCGCCCAACGATACTCAAGACTTCATGTAGCGCTCTGAAGAGGTTCAAAACCTGCTGTCCAGCGCAAGGGGCCCCTGATGACCACCATACAGCTCAATGATACCACGAGCGATGTGAAGGCATAAAAGTATCCATGCTTTGTCCGAAGCGACTTCAACTCCAAGACCCACGTGCTGACAGTCGTCAAACCTCCGCAGAAGCCATCGCCAACGCCTTGCAACACTTGACACGAGATCTGACCGGAACCTGTTCCGCTATGCTGCAGATTCAGAAGCATGCCGAGAACGCATGTTCCAAAGACGTTCGCAGCGAAGGTGCCAAGTGGAAAGCTGCGTAGCTTTGGATTCAGCTGCTTCGCTAGATGGAATCGCAGAACCGCACCGATCGGAGCAAAGATGACAGCGAAGATGGCCTGCCCGTGCCAGCTGTCGTGGGGCGCCCAAATTGCCATCATCACAACGCCAATCCAAGCACCCCACCCAACGACGACCGCTAGAATGTTGATGGTCGGCTCAAAGGGACGCTTCGTGGTCGGCAAGACATCTGCGAGATGCTCTGTTGCAATGGCCAAATGGCCTCCCAGCTGAAGGGCGGCCAAACTCATCGAGACCTCGATCCACAGGACCGCGACCACGGCCAGCACGCTGTCCCCGTCGTTGCGAGCTCGCATGTTGCCGCTCGATTCTTCGTCGGAGATGACGACAGTGCTCAAATCGTCCGAGATGGCGTAGAACGCATCCCTGATCACGTCAGCGAACGATGTGAAAGTGCCACAAAAGCCCACTGTCATGCCAATGAAGACATGTAACGTTGAGCGAGTGGTAATATATGCTTCTCGAGCTGCAGTGTGGTAGTCAGGCTGCGGCGAGTCATTGCCATCAGTCTCAGTCTCCATATCACCTTGCACCTTACTGACGCTCTAGTGCCAGTGCCTTCGAAACAGCAATCGGTCCTCTCGCAAGAAGCCCATGATCAAACTTCCACCCACGTTGGCCCAAACGACTGTGGTTGCGATTGGAGCGCCTGGATAGCTTGTGAGCGCAACAAGACCGAGTCGGGCCAGCACACCCAATATGGAGAAGAATATAAGGTGAGAGTGGTCGTATGGTTCAGCCAAGGCTTTGCGTTTGAACTCCCTTCGATGAGGTCCGGCTTGCTCCTTTGCTCTTTTGTTTTCCAGGCGAGACGCTCGGTATTCGTCGTTCTCCTCTGGGTTTTCATCTGGTGCTCCAGCTTCCAGCTCGTCCAGACCTGTGGTCTCGAAACAACTCAGTTGCCGGACTATTGAGTATTGGTCATCGCCAGGTCTCGGAATCTCGCCCTCAGACTCCAGCCCATCCGCGACATCATATCCTGAGCAACGTGTATGTCGTCCATCTCCGACGTTGAGCCCGTCTACTGCTCCTACTTCCCTTTCACCGCATCTCGTATCTATCAAGCTGTCAGGCTGACTTTGGATGCTGGCGATCCCGATGGCGTCGGGGTCCATGTCTTGAAATGTAGATGCCATGACAATACTTGCACATTGAGCTCACAATATCGCACAGGATCTCACGAGGTCCGAGACCAGAAGGCAAATGATGGAAGCAGATCTTTAGAACGCAAGAACATTCGTCATCGTAGCGTTTATCGCCAGCAGTCCAATGCTGCTCCTTCCACACACGGCTCGATCGGTCCACTAGCGCTCCCGAAGCGACCGAACATGCACATGAGCTGGAGCTTCGGCAGCGCTATCCTCGTACACAGGCCCGATGGAATCAAAGTTACACACCTGGAAGCCAGTCTCGGAAGACCACATGCCACTCGTCATGCTATCGATTAAGCTCGGGTACCGCGCTATATACCGCCACATCATGAAGAATACTCAAACGGAACCACGATCGTATGGTCTTTAGTCTGACGCATCTCAATCGCTCACAGCTCAGGGCAGCTACATTATCATTCCACCAAAGGGACGACCTCTGCACCGAGATACCTCAATCATCCAGTTCTACGCCAACTTTAACTCCAATGCCGGACAACATACTCACCAAACTCATGAAGAAGCTGGGCTTCAAATCGGGTCCAGAAACTCATCACGTTGAGAAGAAGCTCACGTTGGCCGACGACTACTCGGAGCCACCAGAGTACTCGAACCTGAGCGAAGTTGCGGCTCCGCCACCTGTTTATCGAGAGTCTGAAGATGGTCGGATGCGTCAGCGTTCCTTTCTGGAAGAGCAGCGTTGATGGGGAGGCATATGGTGTGGCTTGGTAAAAATGATGTCCGTGGATCTTGAGGCTCTGCAATATCTCAGGGATGGGTGGTTCCGAACCACAACATGCCTTTCACATGGCTCGCGACGGTCCTACACGAGTGTTCTGGGTTTTCAAGTTTGCGCAGAGGATATTGGAATCTAGCATGAACAAGCAGGATGCACCAGCTCAGTCTCAGGTACATGTTCGCATAGTATTGTACTCGATTTGTATATTCTCGTGACTCAAAGTCGAGTTACATCTAGTATAACGTCTTGTGTCACTGTTACCCGAGGATGTTGTCTTGTTATGACACGCGCAGATATCACGCTCCGAGTAACGCCAAGACGGGTTCTGTATAAGAGACGCAACTCGATTCCTGATCATATGTATCTGTCCGCTACACTTTCTGCTCAATACAACTGTCATTGAACTTCACCTCCGCCTCCCGCTTCTCCAAGTCTTTCAAACAAGGCGCCACGAAGATCTCTCTCGTGCAAGCTCTGTAGACAGTTCCGCAGATGACAATCATCCAGAGCAAGGTAACGCAGATTGAGAAGATCGTTCCCAGTACTCGGAAGAAAGCAGACGGAAGCTCTTTACCAAATGTCGTCGTAGCCACCGTGAAGACTCCCAACGGGAACGTGAATCCCCACCATCCCATATTGAACGGAAATCTGCTAGTGGTGTAGATTGCAGCCAGAGCGAAGAAGAGCCACACGAGACCAAAGCCCCACATGATGATGGCCAGCATAAATCCAGCCGTGTATAGGACTTCTCCCGCGATGAGACTCCGGGCTACAGGGAGAGTATCCGTCCTCTGCAGCAAGCTGTTCGCGACAGTGCCAAGTTGCATAATCGCGAAAGAGCCCTGTCCGAGTGGTCCGAGCGGTAGGAAGGTTGAGACCACGACTTCCTTTGGCGGGAGCTGACAGGTCGTGAGGCGGAGGAAGTATACCACGAGCACGCACATTGCCAATGGAACGCCTGTACCCCATAACACATAGCTGACGATCAGAGTGATGAGGGCGTGCTGAGGGTTTGGTATGACTTCAGCCACGATCCCACCGGTAGCTGAAGCGACGATTGGCGCTACGATTGGAAGGAGCCATGCAGCAGTCATCTTGTTGAGCTCCGTCTTGTGGACCGTCATTCTAAATGAAGTCCAAAGTCAGCTTACTGAATGTCCCACGCATCATGGCACACATTCTGGCCAGACTTACATGATAAACGGTAACGCAAAGCATGTCCCCAGAGAGAACGCGGCATCAATCCACCACAATACCCACGCCAATTTCCACCAGTTTCCTTCCCATGCAGGAACACAGACAAACACAATCATGTTGATGATCGTTGCGAGACCCATGGGGAATGTCCCTAGGAACAAGCTCTGCGCCGGATGTCGTATCATCGCCAAGAAGATCTTGGGGTATAGGGTGTATCGAAGGATGCTGATCACCAGGAACAGGATGAACAAGAGGACGTTCAGGGCGAAGATGATGTATGAGATGTACTGCAGCCAATGGCCGTTGTAGGGTATGTTGTGAAGGAGGATGGAGGTAATGCCGGTACCTACAGATGGAAGTGTGAGCATATACTTGATGGCAAACTTTGTGATCGTATATACCCATATTCACGGAGAACCAGGAGGGCGTGAAGTTCCTCACGACGTGCCGCCATCCTCGGGACTCTCTGTCACATGGTTTCGACGCTTGGCAGGTTGTGGTAGCCGTGGTGATTTCAGAAGCGATCGACATCTTGAAGGTGTTGAGAAGGCTATTGAGTCGCATATAACACTGAAGGCACTTGTCATGGACTGTCGGCTGCTTAAGAACATTGCTCGCTGCCGCATCGGCCTGGCCCCATGAGCACAGCCGAGTAAATTTTAAAGTTTCTGGCTTATTTTAGCGCTGCCGACGACGCCGAAGTTTACAAAGAACGACGATCGAAGTGATGATGCAGGTGTCTAGTGCGAGACTTCGCCGATCAGGTCATCCGAGAACGAAGCATAACTAGCACTGACAGCGCAGTCAACAGACTGGGCCTATCTTCTAGGCAGTGTCACTTTGCTGCAGTGATTCCGCAATGACCTCCATGAGGCCAAGGACAGTTTCCTCCTGGAAGCGTGGGCACATCACCTGTAGATTCACTGGCAGGCCTTCGATGACACTAGGGTCGTCTGGGAGACCCGTCAGTGTGGGAAGTAGCAGAGAATAGTTACAGTGTCAGCACTCACAAGATCTCTGCACCTCTGCGTCCGTGTCGCTGAGGATGTCGTGCTGGGTCATGCTGATGTCAAGCATCAAGTCAGCGGTTGTAACAGGAAATACGCCACTGGGATAGTCCAGGACGTTGGCAATGGCCGAGTACCCATAGTAAGACACTTTTCCATGGGAGACAGCCAGTGTTGGAGCAACAGGGAGAACGACGCCATCAGGTACTCTGCCAGACCCCGTGGAATCGCCAACACTATGCCAGTAAGATTTGTATTGTGCACAATAACGTTTCCTCTCGGCACACAGGTTCCAGAACTCTGCAGTGGAATTGGGTTCCATGTCTTGGTTCTCGTACCATTCATGCAGCTGTGGTATTGAAGGCTCTCCGCTGGCGTCTAGTGCCTGGCGGGCTTCAATGGCTGAAGTTGAGCCTAGTATTTTGAAGAGATTCTCTACTGCAGGCGCGTGCGGAGGTGGTGCCCATTCTACCACTTCGTGTCCGGACTGTCGCAGCGCATTGCTGACTTCCTGGATAGCGCGCAGGATGGGTGGGTGTGGCCGAACGTGCGCGTCGCAGGCGAGTACGCCAAAGCAGAGACGACCGTCTCTTTGCCCAGCATGTCCCTTCCGTTGCCGGATGCTATCCAATCTTTCCTGGTTCCACGGTATCTCAATCACATCTGGGTCAGTCTGACCGATATGGCTGTTCAGCAGGGAATACAATGTTTTGGTAAGCATTGCAAGCTCATTCGACATCAGTCCTATCGCACCGTGCGCCACGGGAAGACCCGAAAGAACTGTCGCAATGCCGTCCGATGGAAGTCGGTCCTGTGAGCACTTCAAAGACCAAATTCCACAGAAGGCTGCCGGTATTCTACTGGAACCTGCGACATCAGTGCCGAGTCCGAGAATAGAGCCGCGCAGGGCAAGTAGGGCGCCCTCGCCGCCGCAAGCTCCGCCAGCCGTAAGACGTGTATCATGTGGATTGACTGTCGTACCAATGATGTTATTGGATGTCTCCCCGAGCTACGAGTATCAGTCAAGCACACAAGAAATGGGAGATCCCGACTGACCAACATGCTCATTGGAACGTTGGTCTTGCAGTGCACGATAGCACCAAGCTGCTTCAGCGTGCGCACCAACGTCCCCTCGTCTTCAATACTCTTTCTCTGGTCACACCAGCTGGCGAAACCACACGCGGTGTCCAAGCCGGCGACATGGAAGCGGTCCATGAGACTGACGGGGAGCCCGTGCAGTGGCCCGATGGTCTTGCGGTTAGTCTGCCAGTAACGATCCAGCTCACGAGCCCTTGATCGAGCGGCCACAAAATTAACCTCGCACAAACATAATGTCTGAAGAGAGATGGGTGTCAGTGAAGAAAGGAACATGGACTTACTGGCGAGGAGAACAAACTAATTGATGGGCGACCATTGCACGATGAGCAAAAGCCGCCAGAACTTCTTGCACAGTATACTCGCCGCGTCCCATAGCATCTAATAGCGCCGCAGCCGACCTCTCTGTAATGGTTCGCTCGGTGAAGTTGAGCGAGCTTTGTATTGTGGCATGTGGTTGGGATGTGTCCGCATCGCTGTAAGAGACGCGATCGCCAATGTTCCATTGTGCAGGAACATGTTCCCACAGCTCAGCCTGCTTCCCCGTACAGACACTTTGCCACTCCATCATGTCATTTTCGGAGTGAATGAAGGATGTTTGTTCGTGTGGTAGAGGACGGAAGGCCAGGAGAGCAAGGCGAGACATGGTGACTCGCTAAGCAGCAGACCCTGCTTGTGAGCCATACCCAAAATGGACTGTGGTTGGTTTGAGTCGCTCGCGAGTCGCGCCCTCCGCCTGACTTGGCTTGTGGTGCACTTCTTGACGCGACACTTCTGATAAAACATTGACCTAAACAAGATCCTTTCAACGCGACATGTTCATCATCCACCCCAAAGCGCAGGCGAAACGACGGGCAAACATGGAGTCGCCAACGCAACAACAAGGTCAGGCAGTCACGCCGCCGGCAAGTGGCCACGAAAAGGAACCGACACGTTCCGCTGCCGCCTGTGACAGCTGTCGCGGAAAGAAGATCAAGGTACATCTCACTCATGTGCGAACACTCACCCAATCATCGTCGTGGCTAACAAAAGGCGGCAACAGTGCAATGGCCAGCGACCATGCGCGAAATGCCAGCAGAAGGGTGTAATTTGCGCGTACTCGAGACCCGCGCAGCGCGAGACACAGGTCTCCGCCAGTCAAGTCGCCGTTCTCCGTAGCCAACAAAGACGACTATGTGCTGCCGTTCAACGGATGGCCTCCACGATTGCGCGCTATGAGGAAGGTGTAGATCGAAGTCCGGAGTCGTTCGCGATCTCACAGCTGCTGGACAAGTTTGCGCCCGAGTCACTCGACGAAGGACAGTCTGGATCAGCCAAGCGGCCTGCGGAGTATCAGCTTACACCAGACCCATCGTCTACTCGGATACCGCGTCTGGACAGCCCGGCGGCAAACGTGACCTCATCAACATATGGCAGCTCAAACCCTGTCGACCTGCCCTTCGAACTTCAACCCGCGCCAAATTGGTCTGGGTCGACTGAACAATGGAACGACCAGTACCAAATAATGCTAAGTTTCTTGCAGACCTACAGTGGAGCACCCGCCGGAACTGCGTTGTCTCCCATGGGCGGCTCTGGTGTGCAAACTACCCCAGGCGCAACAGCAGTAAATCCAGTGATTCGATCCGGCGAGTCAACCCAGCAGCTCATGCAGCTTATCGACTGGAACAGTAGTCTGCAGAACCTACAGGCTACATTGACTCCAGCTCCTCCTTCCGACTCAGCGCAGTTCCTGGATCCAGCGCTTTCCAGCAATAACAACGCCGCAGGCCTCAACATAGACCCTCAATTGGGCAGTGGTGGGGTCTAAGCCGTGGCAGGGCAACTGGAGCTTGAAAGCCGATCCGCCACGTACGGGGTGCCGCTTGCTGCAATAGCAACGCAACCACCCGAGCACCCAAAGTCACGGAGAGCGTGCGCATCACGGACCATCAATAGCCGAAACCGCCCGCGCCTGTCCACGCAGGCTACTGAAGCGCATTCATACCGAGAAGTATTGTTGGTTACCGGCTCGCGCTTGGGCTTGCAGTATTTGCTGCTCACACATCTGCATCGAATACAGACGCAGCGATTCTATATACGGCAGAGCTGCACACTGCTCTTGCTGCGCGCTCTGTCGCGGCATTATCTCTTCGGAAAGCCCGGCTGTTGTGTCATCCAATGCGGTCAGTGTTGCCCAATGGTGACCTTCAGCCCAATATTCTGGTGGATCCCACGTCGTTCCGAGACTTGGACTGAACATGTCGATGTCGAATTCAAGAAGACCAATATCACTATCTCCAGGATCGGCACAGGAAGCACACTGACCGTCCTCAGTGACAAGAGCGCAGTTCTTATCTTGCATCCCTCGTTGCATCCCTTCAAGCTCTGCAAGGATCTCATGCGCACTCGGTCGGTCGTTCTCCATGAGCAGCACGGTACCGACCCGAGCATGATCTGCCTTCAGCATGTCATACAATCTGCGCAGGCCAGCAGCCAATCTGACGTTTTGCTCTTGCAGGATCGTTTCTCTCGACTTTGGGAGATTCTTTCGATCTGCCTTTTGGTGATGACTTCATGTAGAGTCAGCCTTTTACGCCATAACATTGAGCAGACATCAGCCATAGCGACAGCACGCACCTGTAGATACAGATCTCTTCATCATATTTGCACCGTGCACAATGACCTGCGCCGTCACATTTCGCCTTTCTTACTCGGCATCGATCGCAGGCTCTTCTAGTCCGTATGCGTACAGGCATGACAGTGACGACGTGGGGACAGGTAAGTGGGTTTTGATGTCGAACTTCTGGATACTGGTGTATGGGGTTAAGTATTCTTGGCGTCTGGGGAAGAAACCCCGACAGATGTCCGGAACATGACTGCGAACCGTGTCATCAGCATACCTCTTATAACGGCAGTTGACGATATTGGTTGCGAAGGCTGATTGATGCAGGTCTGACCAATGCAGGTCTGGAGAAAGCGTACATGTTTATGCTGTTGCGAGCAGTACTAGCGCTACCGAAGGGACCGAACGGAAAGCTCGGCGACGCGATGATCGGCAGCGAGCCGACGAATCATGTCACCGGAATGGCGTCAACCCGTGATGAAGCCGCGCAAGGAAAAGTCGCTCGCCACGACATGTCTCACGTCATGGCGTTGAGTGTATTGCTACAGACGCGTAACAGCACAGAATCCATGATATGGTCGAGATGTGCCTGCCGTTTACCTCTGCGATCGCAGAACCTTGTTGTATGCTTTGGTTCATACACTGCAGTCAATGTCAATCTCAATCTTTGCAATGAATCGCATGCAGGTGCTCGTGGAGACAAAGCTGAAGAGCGAAATTGCACGCAAGGATCGTGATCTGCGCCGAATGCTTGGACATTTCGATATGCTGGAGCGAGTCAACAGCCAAGCACACGAAGACGAATTTTCCCAGTCATACAACGATAAGAGGACTGTCGACGCACAGGAGTCTGGCCTTCAAATGGACGACGTGCCGCACGAGAACGAACAAGAGACCACGCAATGGAATGAATGGTCGGACCTGGACAAGGAAATGATCCTTATCGAAGGCATCGAGGTCGACGACGACGAGGATCTTGCCGCATCAGACGACGGCAGCTTGCCCGACGAAGATGAGCTTCCGGAGTATGAGGAAATACCTGGCATCGATTCTGTACACATAGAGGACGCAGCCTGCCATTCGCCACCATCTTATGTGGAGGATGTCGCCAGTCATTTGAGCAAAACGCCACTGCAGCCTATTTTCGAGGAGACGACATGCGAAGTATCTGAAGATGACTGAGTTTGTTCGTGGCACACCGTGGAATCGCAGATTCTGGAAGTTCGACCTGTTCCAAGTCAATGACACTGGACGCTTCTGATTGGCTGGTTGGCCATCTACAGTGTTTTGGCTGACAATCCCAAGACAATGTCACCAGCGAGCTGCCATTGGCTGCAAGATGGAGCATTAACGACATGCCTCAATGCTCTGGCTCTCACATGCATCGATATATATCAATGCACACAGAGCATTACATGCTGGATGACCACACATCTCATAGCGCCTCGATACTGACATGGAACGACATACACCACCAGCGGGCGCGCCTACCTCCGAGCATCTTCAGGACCCAGAGAAACAAACTACGGGCGACGCACCTACCGTCGAGACCTCCGTCTATGCAGGACTCAACTGGCTCGACCGCCTCCTCGTCGTCTGGATTCTCCTCGCCATCACCATCGGCATCCTGCTCGGAAACTTCATCTCCAACATCGGCCCCACCCTCCAACGAGGTAAATTCGCCGACGTCTCTATCCCCATCGCCATCGGCCTGCTAGTCATGATGTACCCCATCCTCTGCAAGGTAAAATACGAAACCCTCCACAAGGTATTCGCACACCGACAGGTGTGGATCCAGCTCGGCTTCAGCATCGTCGTCAACTGGATCATCGCACCCCTAGTCATGCTCGGACTAGCCTGGGCATTCCTCCCCGATGAGCCCGGCCTTCGCAACGGCTTAATTTTCGTAGGGCTTGCGAGGTGTATCGCGATGGTAAGGGATCATCTCTCACACACAAATACTCCTCCCTCACGTCCATATTCTTACACAGTTCCAACAGGTCCTAATCTGGACCAACCTCGCCAACGGCGACGAAGAGTACTGCGCCATCCTCGTAGCCGTCAACGCCATTCTCCAAATGGTCCTCTACGCTCCACTCGCTATCCTCTTCGTCAAGATCATCGGCCACAGCAGTGACGGCGGAGACGCGATTTCGTACTCCGTCGTCGCGCGTAGTGTTGGAGTTTTCCTCGGGATACCTCTCGGCGCTGCGATCCTTACTCGCTTCGCCCTTCGCGCTGTCAATGCTAAGTGGTACGAGGATGTCTTCCTCAAGTACCTCGCGCCTTGGTCCTTGATCGGTCTCCTCTACACGATTCTGGTCCTGTTCGCGTCGCAGGGGAAGCAAGTTGTGCACCAGATTGTGTCGGTTGTGCGAGTTGCTGCGCCGTTGGTGTGTTATTTCGCCATCATTTTCTTTGCGACGCTGCTGGTGTGTAAGAGGATGGGGTTTGGGTATAAATTGTCAGCGACGCAAAGTTTCACGGCGGCGAGTAATAATTTTGAGTTGGCGATTGCTGTGGCGGTGGCGACGTTTGGGGCTGATAGTGATGAGGCTTTGGCGAGTACTGTGGGGCCTTTGATTGAGGTTCCTGTGTTGGTTGGGTTGGTGTATCTAGTGAGATGGATAGCGAGGAGGTGGGGTTGGAAGGATTGATTCTCATCCATACTACTTCAAAAATGTATCATTACCGTCAGACTCTATCCACTCACCATTAAAATTCTACCCCACTTCCGTCTAACAATCTCTACTATCAGCACACACCCCCCCTAATACGTCGCTGGCATCTGCCCCAACCTCCCCCCATCCGACAACAAGACCAACCCATTCGCATACGCCCCCGCCCTCGACGTCAAAAACAGAACAGCCCCCCTCATATCCTCCTCCGTCCCCAACCTCCCCGCCGGTATCGTCTCCACATTAAACCCTGGTGTCTCCGTCATCCCCTCCGTCATCTCACTAGGATAAATCCCCGGCGCCAATCCATTCACCCTGATCCCATATTTCGCCAGACCCGTCGAGAGCAGCTTCACTAAATGCAATGTCGCGGCTTTGCTGGTCGAGTATGGGACATTTGTGGAAAGCGCTCGGGCGTAGCCTGCTAGGCTTGCGGTGAAGATGATCTGTGATTGGATGCTAGGGTTGGCGGCGGAGGTGTTTCCGGCGGAGAGGAGGTTGAGGAAGGCGATGGCGGTGAAGTAGGCACCGGTGTTGTTTATGGCGTAGACTTTGTTCATGTCGTCGGAGGAACTTGCCCAGAGGGTTTCTTGGAGTTGGCTGAGGGGGGCGTCCGGGGGAATGTTGTTCATTCCTGGGCCGGAGGAGCCGCTGTTGACGACCAGGACGTTGATATGGTCGGTCTCGGATTTGATTTGGTTGGCTGTGGATTGGAGGGAGTCTTTTGAGGTTACGTCGCCTTGGATTGGGACGATGTTTTCGTAGCCGGAGGCGGTTTCTTGAAGTTTCTCGAAGCGGCGGCCGATGATATAAACTTTCTTTGCTCCATTTGAGGCCAGAGCGTGTGCCATCATTCTTCCTAGCCCGCTACCGGCACCAGTAATGACCGCCACTTGGCCTTCGACTCGGAAGAGGTCTGCGTTGCTGTTGTTTGCCATTGCCTTCTTAATCTGGTGGTCAGTATTGCTTGGTAGTCTGTGAAGGTCCTTTGGAAAGTAGATGAAATTCCAGTAGGCTCAACAGCCGAATGATATGTATCTTTTACTCATGCCGTGGCGGTGGATTGATTACTATGCTATGCCGTCATCAACGATCGCGGGTCTCATCCATGTCCCTTATGCTTAGTAAGTCCTTTGAATCCGCGGCAAGCAGTGCGGACTCTGTGTGTTATGAAGACCAATGGCGCTGCTGCGAGTCTCGTGCTGTCGTGTCCTGAACTCATTGTTCCGTCCGCTCGCAATCGTGATGCTTCTCTCTGGAGATCGTGGGTGAAACGACACAATCATGACCAACAATGGGGTCGAAGCGATCAGTAACAGACTTGCTCGATATCAAGTCTAGTGACCAGGCTGTCTAGTATTCAGAGGATCTCATGCCATATTGCTGCGATGCTCGAGAAAGAGGAGAGACATCTACTAGCAAGAAGCTTCAAATCCGGAGCCAGCACCTCGCTCCGAGGTCGGCGACTCCTCAATTCCAACCACATCTCACTGCAATGTCCTTACTCTCTACCACTTACCACATCTCAACTGCTCCGTCGCTTACTGTAATGCGATGTAGATATCGCATAATCTTGTAAGTGTTTCAAACATTCCAATCGTTCATTCACTGGTCCACAATGTCTCTACATAATCTTGCTCTCCTTCGTTGCCTTGCAAGGCCAGTCACCCACAAACACAGCAAGATATGCCGCAATCCTATCACGACCTGCTTCGACTCAGACACACAGCCCGATATCACCAGGAGAGATGGACACGATCTGAGGAGTGCTCGAGCTTTCTCCTCATCGATCAGACACTACAATGCCCATGCAGTCGATCAAGACCAGCCACCAAGCAACCTTCCACTATCCGGCATCCTCGTAGTCTCCCTCGAACAAGCCATAGCAGGTCCATTCTGCACCCGCCAACTCGCAGACCTGGGAGCCCGCGTAATAAAAATCGAACGTCCCGGCCTCGGCGACTTCAACCGCCACCACGACACCCGAGTCAAAGGCCAATGCTCCCACTTCGTCTGGACAAACCGCAGCAAAGAATCCCTCACCCTAGACCTCAAACAACCCTCCGACCTCTCCGCCCTCAAGACCATCCTCTCAAGCGCCTCCATCTTCGTCCAAAACCTCGCCCCAGGCGCCACACAACGCATGGGTCTCGACTACCAAACCCTCTCCAAAAATCACCCCACCCTAATCGTCTGCGACATAAGCGGCTACGGCAGCACCGGGCCCTACGCCTCCAAAAAAGCCTACGACCTCCTAATCCAAGCCGAATCCGGCTTCCTCAGCATCACAGGCACCTCCCCTTCCCAGCCCGCCAAAGCCGGCTGCAGCATCGCCGACATCGCCGCCGGCACGACCGCCTTCAACAACATCCTGGCCGCGCTGATAAACCGCTCGAAAACCGGGCGGGGATGTCGTTTAGATGTCAGTATGCTGGAAAGTATGGCCGAGTGGATGTCGTTTCCGCTATACTACGCCTACGATGGAGCATCCCCGCCAGCGATGGCGGGCGCGGAGCATGCGAGTATTTATCCATACGGGCCGTTTGAGTGTCGAGACGGGACTGTGATGTTAGGAATGCAGAATGAGAGGGAGTGGAAAACGTTCGCGGGGGACGTACTGGGGAAGGCGGAATTATTGGGAAATGAGAAGTTCGTAACGACGTCGGATCGGTCGCGGAATCGGAGGGAGTTGAAGGGGATAATCGAGGAGGTGTTTAGGAGATTCTCCACTGAGGAGGTTCTGGAGAAGTTGCAGAACGCCGGGATTGCGAATGCGGAAGTGAATGATATGGAGAAGGTGTGGGAGCATCCGCAGCTGAAGGCGAGGGGAAGGTGGACTGAGGTTGAGACGCCGAATGGGAGAATCCCGGCGTTGAAGCCGGCTGGTGCTGCTGAAGGGATGGATGTCAGGATGGATCCAGTACCGAGTGTGGGAGAGCATAGTGAGGCGATTTTGAAGGAATTCGGTATTGAACGATAAAATCTAGTAGGGGTATCATGTCTTTGTGCTTGAGCACTTTCTAGGGGAGTCTTTTGATGCCGGTCTTTTATCCACATGTGAGCATTGGCGGGAGCATGTTGAAAATGCTGACTGTCCACCCGCCGTGGCTTGTATCACAATCCGCAGCGCACTGGCTTCGCCATTACATAACCCTGCCCGCATGGCACAATAATGGCGAGATCCATGACGCTGGACATTTCGGGATCTGCTCCTCATCACACTCGCATTCCTACTCGAAGCGAGCGATGAGCAAATCAATCTGGTCCTCGATATTCTGTACCAACGTCAGTCGCACCTCATACCATCCATTACCAGCAAACTCACCTTCAACCCTTTGATGACATTCTCATCAGGCCCACTCCCCGGCGTCCAAGCCGCATGCGCAAAATCAATCATCTTAACACAATGCGTAACCGGCGGCTCCTCCTCATCTTCCTCTTCCTCCTCTTCGCTCTTCTTAATCTCAAAATTCGTCGGTGCCCTCTCGTCCGTGCGCGGTGTCTTCGGTGGATGTCCCCACAGCACATCCAACGCATCACTATCGCCCTCATACACAATCAGCAGACTTGCACTGTACATCCTCGACTCCGACCGCTCCAGACTATGGCGCGCCTTCGTGATTTCCGCGAGGATAGTCTCTAGCAGTTCTCGGGCGTCGTCGGGTTTGGCGGCTGCGCCGAGACTGCTGAAGAATGTGGCGAAGCCGTCTTTGACGTTGTCCTTGGTGAACTTGCGGCCGTAGAATTTGTCGTATGTGTCGAAATCTTTGCCGTTCCAAACTTTCATGCCGGCGATACGGAAGTTGAGCGAGCCACTAGTGGTTTCGGCGGCGACTTTGTCGAGACGCTCTGCTTTCTCGGGTTTGGTGCCATCGGCGTAGAGGCGGGCTCCAAGTTTGAGGTCAAGGACGTTGGGGTGTTTGAAGCCGTGCTCGAGGTTTTCCAGGACGATTGCTGTCTCACTCGCGATCTTTTGACCATGTTTGAGGGTTTGATCCTTTTGCTCTTGCGTGAGTTGGTCCGGCTCGGATGGAGCTGTGATGTCGGGAATGTTGGCTGGAGCTCCGAGCTGCAGTGTCCCCATGAATTCCGGCATCAATTCGTAGAACTTCGGGTGGTGCTGCAGACTTTCCTGGTAAAATGAAGTCTCACTCTCAGTGCACGGCTTGATGATAAGAGAGCCAGACTCATCAGACATGACTCCGTCGTGGCCAGCAGCAGCATTCTCAAAAGCCTTCAACTTCGAGGCGTCGACTTGTTTATGTTCTGCCATGTTGGGGTATAATCACCGTTTGCGCCGTTGTGTGGTGTATCGCAGAGTATACGTAGCAGGGAGTTCGGACATGTAGTTGTGTGTAAGCAGCGAGAGATTAAAGGTGGCGGTTATCATGGCAGCTGTGATGGGCCCTTGACCGGGATCTTCACATGCAGAAAGCGACTTGTGCCCCACATCTCGCTTGGTTCGGGTCATCACCATGGGCAGTGCGATGGAATTGATGGTGCCAACTTTAAAGTGTATATCTTCGGGCATTCAGTGTGAGCTTTCACATGCATGGTTTTCGCTGTGTTATCGTGCTACCTCACGTCGTGTATGATGCGAATCGCGCCCCGATCGAAGCCTGAGAGGACGTCATTCGTGGCTCGCAGGTCGAAGAGATCGGCAAGCATATCTCGGCCTATCTCGGCACTCCGCTAACTATCTCCACACATCATCATGACGGACCCATGCAGGCACGACGCCGCGAGTCCGACTATCGGGTGCCAATCTGAGATATGAGACGATCGTATACAACT
This sequence comes from Dothistroma septosporum, assembly GCA_002236755.2. Lineage (NCBI taxonomy): Eukaryota > Fungi > Ascomycota > Dothideomycetes > Mycosphaerellales > Mycosphaerellaceae > Dothistroma > Dothistroma septosporum. The sequence goes on from NBZP02000044.1 coordinate 44,934, forward strand.
GCCAGCGCACGTCTCCCATAACGCCCAGCATACCATCACTGACAAACATAACGGTGTGACGATGTATTGATGAACGTCGCGCAGCTGCAGTCATACTCACAACTTCAATGCACCTCGGTCGCCGATCTCAGAGTCTTCCCATCTCTGACCAGTCCATCCACCAACAGCGGCCGCCCAGCCTTGCCGTCCACTGGCATCTCATTCAGGAACCCCCAAGCTGTTGCCTCTTTGTATCCCTCCGCCTTCCAGTCATTGATCATTCCATCGGGGAAGAAGTCCAGTACAGGAAGCAAGCCGGGATCATGAGCGATGCAGATCAAGACGTTCTCGCTCGCATCAAACTCTTTCATTCGATCGACGCTATTCTGTGCTGATACTGGATCCATGTATAGACTTCCTTCTTTATCGGTGACTTGATGATATGGTGTAGTCCTTGGATTTGGACCGGGATGGCATGCTGTGAAGACGGAGCAAGGACACGAAGATGGGAATTTACTGTCCATCGGAACGGATGGAGGGATGGTCGACGGCATGGGAACGTGTTGTGTTGGCCGCCACATTGAGGCAAGATGACAAATGTCGCCGCCAAAGCAGACGAAAGTGTCTGGGGTCGTTCGCGCGAGCGCTGACATGTGGGCTGGACAGTGCCCCGGCGTGTCGAGAAGGTAGAACGAGCCATCGCCAAAGAAGTCATGGGCTCGAAGTCCGCCGATGCGGAGTTCGTCGACGAAATGAATTTCGCGAACGTCGTGACCTCTAAGCAGCCATGTCAGTCCCGGAAGGTAGCACAGACACATCTTCGGCTTACTGTACATCACTATCCAGCATCGCAGCATCGGGATCTGTTGGATAGCCCGGCAAAAACGCTTTGCTAAACCCTTCTCCAACTACAATCTCAGTCGTTCTCGGGAAAAGACTTGCATCACCAGTATGATCGAAATGGAAGTGGCTCCAAATAATGGTATCAACCGTGTCCGGGTCAAAACCTCCATCACTCAACACTTCGTTGATGTTCTTCGTTACCCGAATCGCAGGTTGCTCGGCCATGATATACTTGTAATTCTTCGGTGACCAGTTCCACCAATCTTTCCTGGCGCCAAGGTCGTACAGCACATGTTTCCCAGAAGGAACGTGGTGGAGTAGAAAGGCAAAGGTTGGCAGGTTGGAGTATGTATGGCCTGGAATAGATGGTTTGCCGTAGCTACGAGTGGTAGAGACGAGGTCTGTAGTCGTGTTGATGATACTGACTTCGACGATGGAATCAGAAGGTGGAATGTTGAGTGCTGGTCCCGGGACGGGCTGTATATCGTCTTTACTCGCCATATTCGCAGATATGATATACCTCCATGGGAACTTCGTTGCATAATATCGTGCCTGGAGTGTAGCTCTTCAACGGGAGAGGGGAAGCTCTCTTGCCAACTCCGCCTACGACGATCGTCTCGAGCCGGACGACATTGAAACATTTGCTCCCACTTACTTGTTGTGCTATCCGAAGATCGCAGCTTGCAATTCCAAACAGCATCCAAAAGTACACGATGCCGTTCTAACATAATTCTGCCTCACTCATCTGACCAACAATTGCCTGTTCTCCAGATCCTGCTCACTCTTATCCTGCAATGCCCCATATTCACTAATTCCTATCAACCTCTCAATCCCGTCGTACATGACCACTCTCATACACAGCACCGACAACACCGTAGCCGCCACATCGAACATGTGAAGCTACCTGATCCGCAGCGACGTGCTCCCGCACACGAGGTGGCCAGACATCGCCGTGGAGAGGAAGGAAAGAGGCACAGCGATCGTCCCGCCGGCGTAGAAGACGCGCTTGGGAGATGCATGTGCCGTGATGTGGTCGTTCGTCGTCGAGTTGAGGTACTGCGGTGTGGCTGAGCGTGAACCCCTAGCCGGCGAGGAAGACGGCGAGGGAGGGGGTGAGGAGGATTGATTGTGTTGCGAGCAGTCGGGAGGCCATCATGTGTTTTTAGCTTGAGCAGCAATGGTGTGATGCGAATGAGACACGGTGGCGGCGTGGAGTGGACGGGACTTTCACTTATGTAGCCCGACGCGAAGTGCAGGATGCTGCAAGAGCGAGATTGATTGGCAACGAAATCGTGAAAGCATTTGCGTTAGTATCACATACTGGAGAAACATAAACTGCTTCACTTGAAGTGTATGATTTCTGGAAACATAAACTGCTTCACTTGAAGTGTATGATTTCTGGGTCTGGCGTATTGAGCTGTGGTCTACATGCCTCCCCATTCAACACAGAATGCCCTGACATTGCCGTCCTTATCCTCTATCTGGCCTGCCTCTTCTCCTCCGAGCAAGAAGCCTTTCTTCACGCCAGTTCCCAACCGACCGCCTCCAACTAGGCCTTGGAGATCGAACTCTTTGTCCCAGTCCATTCCATTGCATAAGAAGTGGGAGTGAAATCGCAGAGGATCACCGGGATAGGCCATGTACTGGCAACCAAAACGCAATCCAGGTGCCATGAAGTAGCCATTCTCATGCAGATGTCGGTACAGCGGGTACGAGTCCGGCACGTCTGGCAGATCTTGAGCACCACCAGTAGCTGAAGTGTCTGCTCGCAGAGGAGGGTAAGAGACGGAGGGTGTGACACCATAAGGCTGCGGGCTGGCAGCACTTGCATTCGAGGACGCGCGAGATCTTGCTCCGTTGGCAGAAGTCGTATTTGCCGTCAAGCCAAACAAGCTGTCATCTCCGTCTGCCGGCCCTCCACCTCCTCCACCCCCTCCCGCCACGTCATTCTCCTCTCTCTTCTTCTCCGCCTTCTTCGGCTTCCGAACTCTTGGCGCAAACATGTCATCCGGTATATCATTCCAATTCTCCGTCGCTCCCTTCTTCTGCAACGCGGCCTTCTTCCTGTCCTCGCTCTTCTTGGCCTGTTCCATCGCCGCACCCTGGCCTTGCTTCCTGAGAGCGGATTGATAGGCTTTCCTCTCATCTGCGCTCAGGCCTTGGCCGAGAAAGTTCCGCTTGTGCGCAGCAACGTCGTCGACGATGTGCGCGACGCTGTTCTCGACCAACAGACGTGCTTCCTCGGGCATAAGCTGCAATGGTAGTCCGAGGAAGACATTCTGTTGAGAGGCTTGGGGCAAGGTCCCGCCGAGCACGCCGATGATGTTGTGTTCGCGTCGAAGGTAGGTTGCGAGATTGACGTCGTAGATCATGTAGCGATTGGCAAGCTTGAAAATGGTGACAGGCTCGGTAACCGCCTGGTCGTTTGTGATCGATGCCATGCTGCTCTGAAGACTGCTTGACGGTTAGTCACTTCACCATTATACAACATGGTTGTGTGCAAAGTCGAATGTGTGTGTGAAATCATATGAAGCATTATAGCAGAAGTTTCTCGTCATTAGATTCAGTAGATTGACAGATTGATATGGAGTTCTTAATCATTGCAAATGAAAGGTAGAAGATGGTGGTGAAACGTACGCTTGTTCTTCTTTGATGTGTAAGGTTGCAAATCGATCGTGGCAGAGCTCAACGACGATATGGACTGTGTATGTGGTGGCTTGATCTGCTCGAAGCAGAGCTTCTGGTGTGTGTTCAGCTCATAGTGACAGTTGTTGTGAGGAGGCTTGTGTTAACGCTGCAAAAAATGTTGACCTGCAAGCCAAGATCCACGTTGCGGCGACTACCGAGAGCACGTGCCCTCCGCCGCGGCGATGAAAAGATTCAATTTCAATTCAACAACCCCCCAGCCTCACTCCTGCACATCACGACCGACATTCTCCACGACCAACAATCATGGCCAATCGCGCTGGACCACAACGTGCTGGCGCTACGACCGCGCAGCCTGCTGGTAGGACCGACTTCATGCCTGCGATCATTCGTATGGCAATCATGGCAAGCATCTTCTATGTCGGAAGGGTAAGTCCATCCGCACCTTCCCTTCACCTTCCTGATGAGTTTATCACAACCGTTCTGGCGACGTCTATGAGCCTTGAACAAACATGCATCACCATCTGATCACCACTTCACCTTGCAACTGGCTGCAGTCGCTTCACGGAGATGAACATATACTGATCAGCTAAAAGTACCTCTATCAAACCTACCTCAGGTGAAGACACCAGCCGTCATGGAGCTGCTTGCTGCTGAACCGCTGCGTGTGCTTCTCACACTTGCCCGAGCACTTGGGCAAACGCAATTCAGAAGGTAAGCGCGCTCACTTCCTCACCCTATTCACCTCATATGATGATCGGTTTTGTCCAGTTCTGCTACCGAAAGAACAATGTGGATACTTACAACCAGCTTACCAAAATGACTGACATGAGACTCTTTTCCTTTACATTTGACATGCCAACACTGTCCCTTACACCAAACTGACCCACATCTGGCAGGCACAACCAATCTCGCCGCATCGCATACCAAGCGCAATTGTCGTCAAAAGCTCGTCACCTGCTACTGTTGCGCCACAGCCACGAGAATTCACTTCGCCCTTTGATGGCTGTCCGCGGGCCAAGCTTGCCTATCTGGTAAGCCAACACATCAACTTCCACCCACCACAAGGATGTAACCTAGTCTATCCATTCAACGAACCCTCCGGGTAGCCATATCTGCCGAGCCACCCTCCCGCACCGTACCATGGAAGCTTCGGCCAACATGGGAGGATCGGTTGTGGAGTTTCGGTACGCATGGAATGCTTCGGCTGACCATGTTATGCCGTGTCATCGTGCCTTCAGAGCGTCGGACCATGCTGTCCGTTATGGCCAGTATGGCGAGGCGCCGGTGGATGGGCATGCGTAAAAACGGCTTATCTGAGAACGCTCACCAAGCTCTACTTGTCTTTAATGGAACAACGTTGGACGGCTGCTGACAACAGCGATAGGTCATGGCAGCGCCATCTGTCCGTATCTGCGCACCACTCATCGGCGTCGTTCCGCCAGAGGAGTATCTGCAGTGGATGAGATGGCAGATGGGTCGGCCACGGGTTGATAAGATCTGGAGAAGACGCCGCAGCTCATCCGCATCTTCACCCCAAACCTCGATATCTTTCCTGAGAAGTACACGATGACCAAACTCAGTGTGAACGACCTGGTCAACCACTTGCTACATTCTGGGCTGAAGAGACCGCTCAACCCCTGGATGGCATTCCGCAAGTTCTACAATGCAATGCTCAGAGGACACACTCAGGAAGCGATCTCCAAGACCTTGACGATCCTGTGGCGTGCAGATCCCTTCGAGGCCTCAGTGCAGCCGGTGAGGCATGCTTATAAAGAGCACGATGAGAGCGCTCTCGCAAAGAGATACAAGATGCTGTGCCGTCGATGAGTTGCGTCGCATGGCGAGGACCACTGCTGCAATCGGAAGCCAAGTGGCACATTCTCGCCAAGGCATGCAGTGTTTTGCGTGGCTGCCGCGAGAAGAAAGATGCTCCGCTTGACACGTTCTTCGTCTTCTGCGCACTTCCACGCCGCCTTACTAGAACAACGCTTCACAGCTCACTGTCCTCGATGGCACACCTCTCGCCGCCTTCGATGTCTTCCCTGGCTTTGCTGGTGATGACGGACTTCAAGACCAGCTGGCGCTGTTCAACTCCTAGCAGCCACTGCTGCCAAATGTCAACGATCGATTAATGGGCGCCGTGTCTGCTGATCCTCTCGTCTCCGGCGACCGCATGTTTGTGCCTGCCGGCTGAAGACAGTCCCAGCTGCCAGCGAATGCAGGCATGGTCACCCTGCTGGCCGGAGCCCTTCCACCTTTGGTGGATACAGGCGGTCAAACCTAGGCGTTGCAGCCGGAGCCCTTCCAATGAATACAGGCGGCCGCACAAGCCTGGGAATGCAGGGCGGCTTGGAAATGTGAGGTGGATGAGCAGAAGCCCTGCCCCAGAACATGCAGATACATGTAGCATCCATACCATGATACAAGTCATGATTCGTCTTATCGTATATCTACTGTCCCATCTATCGTACACACTCCATCCCGTCCCATTCCCTACCGTTCCCTATCGTTCCCTCGTACCCACATCGTGCTTTTCACGCCACCAAATCTGCCACAGCCTCCGGCCACCCACTTCCCCAGACCAACGCCCTATTTCCCCACTGCTGCGGATGCGGCGCCAAGAATCTCACAGTCTTCTTCGCCTCATTCACCTCCGACACATACGCAAACCCCATCACCGCGCTATCCCTCACCGTCGGCTCATCACTGCTTCCTGGACAGAATTTAATGGCCACCATGCCTCCCGTCATCGCTGAAGTAGGAGTGATCTTCTCAAAGGTGGTGTTGCTCGCTGTTTTGGATGCGTAGGGAACGTCGTAGTCATCATCATCGAAGTCATCGCCGGCGCCGCCAAAGGAGGATGGCTGATCCGCGGAGGAGGGGGAGGAGTTTACGCGGAAGAGGTCCAGGTGGTCGAATCTTAGGGTGTGGGTGTGAGGGTTTAGAGATTCTGTGGAGGAGCCGAAGAAGTATTGACGTAGTTGTTGTTGGCGGAGGGATTTCATGAAAGGTGCGTCGCGTTCTACGGCGCCGGAGGGTTTGGTGATGCGAAGGACTGTGATGGGGTCTTCGGTGGGGTTGGAACGGGTGGCAAAGCGGCGGGTGAGGTCGCTGGTGAGGCGTTCGGAGCCGAGGGTTAGAATTGTGGTTATGCTGAATTCGGAGATGAGGTGGGTGATGAGGTCGTAGGAGGATTTGGGGTCGTTGAGGGAGCCTGGGGTGTCGAGGATGATGCCGCTGCGTTTGAGGGTGGGGGACTCTTCGAGGCGGTTCATGACGCTCAGGGCCATGCGGGTGATGAGGGCTTTGAAGACTTCGGGCTTGTCGGTGGGGGAGGCGAAGGGGAAGCTGTAGATTAGAGGGACGCGGACGGGGGAGACTGTTGGGCCGGACATGGGGCCTATGCCGTAGCCGTTTTCCACGTCCATCTGTGAGTCGCAGGTCACGGCTGTGAGGCTTCCAGGCGGGGCGAGGACTCCTTCTCGTGGGTCGAGGTTGAGGATTGTGGGAGAATGGCCTGTTCGTACGCCCCATGCTGCGAGGCTTCGGACAAGGCTGCTTTTCCCGGCGAAGTCGGGTCCCACTACGAGTACCCGTGGTCCATCGCCATTACTCTGTGCCCTGAGGTTCCCTAGCCAGCCGTGCACGTTGAGCCACTCGTCTGCGTACTCAGTTTCTTGGCCGGCATATTCGCTTTCGGCATTGCCGCTGATCTCGAGTTGGCACCCTTGCCATGATAGAATGGCACCTTTGCATCCCGAGAAAGTGTAAGTCTGTTTTGGTGCTAGCTCGACGCCGAAGAGTTCTGCATGGCCATTCTCGACTTTGATGTTATATTTTTGCGAGAATGCTACTTCGAAGCGCCATTCCTGTCTGGGTTGTAGTGTTTCGGTTCTTGGTGGCTGCGACGTTGATTGAACACCAGGAAGTGGTGTCGATGCCGATGGCGTTGAGCGTAATCCAGGTAGAGACAGACCAGGAAGGGACATGTCGAAGATGGAATATGTTGTGGACGGTTTAATGTTCCATGTCACGAGACAATGATGTGGAAGATCCCCGTGTCGAGCTCCCCAACGCACAGCCCAGCCTCCGAGCCCTGCTCAGCTCCAGTGCTCCGCTCGAAACGTGATCACTGATCACCTCAGTTGACCCCACCTTGCGCGAGTATTAGTCTCATTCGTTTTGATGCAGACGACGACTCGGAGGTAAGTTAGAGTTGACTGCGAGCGCAACACATCTGACTGCGAGCTCCATGTGCTGCCCCTCTGCCAGACGTGGAAGAAGCATGTACATGTAAGCTCCGGCTGATCTGATCCCGGCACTGACACTGGCACTGGCACTGGCTCTTACTCACTGCGACCACCTTCTCTTCTCGCCAACATGACTTCCTCTGCACCATCTCCAGGACCGTCGATGTGCTGTCATCACTTCTCGCCCGCCATCTCACCAGTCAGCACTCCCCCCGACAGCAGACGACACAACATGGCCGATTTCGATGACACGGCTGGACCCGCCAACCCTATGGCTTGTCTACTCGAGCTCTCACACGAACTGTTGCATTGCATCTTCACCGGAATCGAGCCCGTAGACTTGGCGGCTGTAAGCCAGAGCTGCAAGGCGTTGCACAGTTACATCCGTGGCAACCGATTACTACACAAGGATCTCTACATCCGACGATACGATGAGCCCACGATCCTCAAAGAAGAGCCTGATTGGGAAACAGCCGTCCATCGACTCGTGAAGATGGAGAAAGTCCTCGATAGCGAAGATCGGGAAGTGAAGAGACAACATCTTGGCTTCGTGTGCGGAGAAGTCGACAGGTTAGTTGTAACCGCCAACACGACACAGAGCATGGAAGACGGCGAGGATGGCGAGGGCAGCAGAAATGTTGAGCTCCTGCGAGAAAAGTTCGCCGACCCAGACAATGTCGATGCATTCCTATGCGCAAGTGGCCTGTTTGCGAGAGCAGGAAGCGATGACCAGGAACCGGCCGGTACAGAAGATCTCAGGCAAGCCAGCGCCAAGCTGCATTGCTTGTACGGTGTACCCATTGATGTGCTTCCGAGTAGAAGCTTCTTCAGTATAATGCGAACCGACACGGGCATCATTCGAATCCCCGCTGCAGGACCATCGAGTCCAGCCTTGTCAACGCGAAGCCAAGCAAGGCCACTGCTTACACACACCTTCGCGCGCAGCAAAGTCTACGATCTACGCGAATACACGGAACATACTCTATGGGGCCCCTTCATGAATGACGGCAGACAACGAGTTGACTGGGAGAAAGTGGAAGCAGTCATGATCGTCCTGGGCTTCAATCTCCGCAAGTTCACCGATCGCAGTGATGGTCGTTTCCCCATGGTCTGGAAAGACACATGGAGCGGCGCATCGCCGAATAGCTACAAGAGTCTTCCCCGTATGGCTGGAGCAGCCAAAGAACCTGATGAAGAGATGTACAAGATTCGTGAGGCGGCTTTGGCGCTCGACACGCAGGATCCGTACGGCGTGAGTGGTAGCTGGATGCGAGTCGTCTGCTTCCTTGACTACAACGATCTGTACGCTTTCAATTTCAGTGAGCGCATACCCGACGAGCAGGCGCGGGATCCGATCGACACGGAAGAAGGTTTGATACACTTGAGTGAAGATGTATGTGCATCCAGACTGACTTGTTCATCCGTATAGCCATCCGACTGATCCGCATCAAGCTGCAAGTAACCAAGATCGATCCGCCTGGGACTGGCGATGACGATGAAGAGGATGATGGTCTGGATTGGAGCAACTTCACCGGCAAACGGCTACCTGTCGTCCACTTCCGGGGCACGAGTAGAAGTCTGCACGCAAGCTGGGATCCGAACGCGAATAGCAGAATCCGCGGAACAGTACGCCAGACGCCAGAAGGCGAGATCCGATGGACGACATTTTCAATCTTCCACGGCGAAGAACGTTGGCGAAGCGAAGGTATTCAGGTTGGAGGTCTGCGCTCCGCACGTGGAGTGCTCGGGAACTGGTTCGACAAGGACTACGATCTCCATGGACCTGCCGGACCAACCGCTTTCTGGAAGGAGACGGACGAACTCGAGGAGGAAAAGTCTAGCAGTATGCCACTTGCCTTCTTCTGATGCAAGCTTGTCACGAGGGTATGTAAATGCTGACCACGACATCTCACAGGAATCACATGGCTACCGTACGGCAACAACGCGAATGTATATGACGATTTGATCGAGTTGGCTGATTTGTTGGGTATAGATCTTTCGGATGACTAGATGACGGAGACGGGTTCTGAGCTACGGCTGACGGATAGGATCTGGGAACCGTCTCCGGCCAACGTATGTTCAGGCGTGAGATGGACTGCGGGTCTTTTGGCAAGATCCTGCACCGAGTATGAAGGGGTTTGATGGAGAGTGGACGTGGCTTGCTATAAGAAGCCAGCGAGACTGAGAGCGCAAGGCAGAGGGAAGATGGTGGTTGCAAGGCGAGAGGGGCATTGAATGCCCCACAGCAGCAGATGCATCAGGCGCAAACACGAAAGCGGCCGGACTGCTATATAACGACAGCATGAATGCTTTGAGAAGTACCTAGCGTGCTCGCTACGACGGCTGGTTCCGCATATGACATGGAGCCAGGAAGCCGTGAATGACGCGCCGAGGCTGGCACAGCAAGAGCTGAGATGACAGCCAAGACCAGTGCTTTCCACAGAATCTCCAAGTAGATAGTTGATGACAATTTATGAATGTTGTTATGGTACAGCACGAACATCACGCACGACGAACACTTTCAGCCAATCGATATCGTGGTGCATGTTGATCTGAATCAGGGTCTTTCACAACGGGCAGACTCCGATGTATTCAACTGCCGCCTTTTGAGCGCTACAGCAATACCACCTCCATCACACGATCACCACGCATTACTACACAACCCATTGGAAGCTCGAGCTTTCCACGAGTCACTACGTCGCAGACGTTATCCCGTCCCGCCACCACTGCTCGGTGTCGCCCGCCATCTCCACCAACCCGCCTTGACCTCCACTTCCACCCTGTCTCAGTCACGACGGAAATTGACACGACCTACACTACTGCCACGACATCACAACGCTTTTCCGCATCTTCGAGACGCGTCTGAATTCAACCCGAGCTTCAGACTGGAAGCGGCACAGCAATTCCACACATTCACTGCAGCAACTCAACCCACCGAGTGCGCCCGCTTGACTTCATACGAGCCAGCTCTGCCTGAGCGAGACGACACCTCGTGCGACGTCCGCAAGGATGGCATTCCGCCATTATACGGTGGACCAGCTTCACGCCCTGCGAGAATCCCCGCTCTGCCAAAGACCAGATAACCTACAACCCATCGAGTCGTATCTAGAGTATGTGTACGTGGAGGTTGACGGTGTGCGCGAGAAGCTAAGGATACACCACAGTGAGGGCTCGCCACAAGCGATCCGTAGAGAAGACAGTGCGCAGAAGCAGCGGATGCCCAAGTTGCCAGGTGCTGCGTTGGCGCCCGGGCAGGAAAGCAGTCCAATGGGGAGCTTCTCGACTGGACGACCGACTTTGCCTACCAGGGGCAGTGCGTTGAGAGGAAACGGTGGTGAGTTGTACTACTGCACAGTGATGGCGTATACTGACCGAGCGGTGCAGAAGATGTCTCCCTGGGTCCGCCAAGGACAATGTTCCCCAGCAGCAGGAACGTGCCCAAGCTGCATGACGTGCAGGGCAAGTCTCAGGAAGATCTGACGCCTGCAGATGAGGGAGACAGTACACGTAGCCGATTTTTCTCCGAACGCCAGCTCAACAGGCGCAGCATGAACGAGAAGGAGAGCGGTGAGACCAACAGCAGAGACTGGGCGAATGTGCGGGATCGCAGAGGTCAACGAGAAGGTGGTAGCAGAGAAGAAAAAGATGATGGCGATCGACGCAATGGCTATGGCAACCGACATGACCCTAGGTGGGGAAGTCAACGAGACGACAAGCAGAATGGTGAGCGACGGGGAGGGTGGCGTGAGCGAGAAGCACGGCGAGACCGCGATCAAGACCGTCATGACAAAGAGCCGGAATGGTTGGACGAACCTGTCGTGAAGCAAGAGAAGGAACTTGGTCTGGGCATGGCGCGAACACAAGACGAATTCCAGAAGTGGAAGGAGAGCATGAGCAAGAAGAGCAAGGGTGAGCCGGACAAGGAAGAGAGTGTCGAGCCAACACCGGCGCCAGAGCCAACGCAGGCGGCCAAGCCTAGAATTGCACCCTTGAAGCTGGAAGGATTCGATGCTGCCATGTTCGGTGGCTGGGGCAATGTATCATCGTCAACACCGCAGAGCGCAACCACACCATCTGCCGGCGCGGGCAAGGGCACTGTCGGTAGAGGAGGGAAGACCAGTCGCTTCGCATCGATGTTTAAGCCAACAGAGTCAGAGCCAGCTCCTGCGCCGCCGCCGCTACCAGCGGTAGAGCCTACTCCGCACCAGGTGCCTGCAAATGGTACTAGCAAGACATCGGCAGAGGATCACGAAGGCTTCAACAGAGTGCTGGCCATGCTGGGCTCTGCTAAGATCGGTCAGCCGGTACCGCCTGCAACAGCACCTGCAGAGATGCCGGCGTCACCTCCGCCTACCATTAAGCCTCAAGGCGCGAATGTCACCATGAAGAAGAGCCGATTCACAGATATGTTCTCTCAGAAGAGTCCTGAGAGACTCCAGTCGCCGCAACAGGGAGGTGTCCAGCTCGGTGACAGCGTGTTTCGCAACGACGGGCGCCCTCCAACTGACGAACCCAGGCATGATTTCAATGAAGGGCCGCCACAACGACAGCAGAGCGAGCAGCAAATGCCGCGAACTCAGGAGCCGGCTGCAGGAATGTCGCCTGCCCCGAACGGCATTCCTTTCAACGCCTTGAGAGAGCAACAGCCACGTCCTTCGTCTAGTCGCAACCCCAAAGACATGTACGAACCGCCGTCTCGTGGAGCGGCATCCCCAAGTCTCGACACTCTGACCCTTCTGGCACAGCAGAAGCGTCCGCAGAACCACAGCAATGATAGTCAAATGCTTTTGAGCCTGCTCAAGACGACCTCACGCCCGCAATCACAGCAGGCTCTGCCAAATAACGGCGGTATTGATCAGGGACAGCTACATCACTTGCTCGAAATGCACCAACGATCGTCGGTGCCTCCTCAAGAGCCACATGCACCCAAGCCTAGAGTGCCACAGCAGCCTCCTGGCCTCTTTGAGGAGCAGCTCATGAGAAATTATGCACAAGAGCAGCCGCAACAACAACAGCAGCTATACGGGATGCCAGAAGCTGCACGTCGCAGTCAGCAGCGCGCGCCGCCTGGTTTCAACGTTCACGACGAGCACTTGATCCACTTGCAGCAACAACAGCAACATCAGCTCCGTCGTCAGCAGTATTCCGAGCCACCACAACCTCCCGCCCAGCTACCAGGTCCTGGCCGTAGAATGAGCGGGCATCCCAGCTTGCCACCAATGCAGATCCCATCACAACAATTTCCCCCCGACCTTCACCATTTGACTTCGCCCGGCGGAGCGCCACCACCTCCAGGATTCGGTCCACAGATGCCACGCCAGCCGCCCGGCTTCCCTCACAACATGACCATCTTCCCGGGCGGACACCAGGAGCAACGTGGGCCACCGCCGCCTGGCTTTGCCGGCATGCAGTCTCCCCTGGGCAACGCACCACCTCCTGGCTTTTATGGTGCGCCGCAGGGTCTGCCGCCTGGATTTCAACAAGCACAGCAGATTCGCTTGCCGATTGATGGTATGCCACCGGCTATGAGGTTTCAACAGAATGGAGCAATGGGCGGTGGACGGCCTATTTAGGAGGCGGGCACGGAGCGCGCGATATGCATCAGCCGGGGCCACGATAAACTGTGGCACATACTGCAGGATTACCGCGGGCGCCCGAGTATGCGCGAAACCCATTGGATGCGTGTGAGACGATTCTGGCGGCTTTATATACAGAGTGTCGATGGAGTCCCTGCCGACTTGTTGAATCTTGCGCAACAGATGAAATTGCCGATGGATGTCCCCGAGAGGTCCGAACTTGACAAGCCTTCGTTATATACCGTCAAGGCTATCATGGCGATTGCGGAGGATGTTAGGGCGCAAAAGCGTATTGATGACGTTGTGGCAGGAAATGGAGATCGCCTCGACTCCGCTGTGGAGAATGAGGCGTCGGACGGAGGGGAACAGCGATGGCGGATGGATGACATAACACGGAGAGGATATGGCTCCCTTAGTTGAGTGAGACGAGGCTCATGGGCAAGTGAGATGGCAAGAATGGAGCTCGGTGGGCAAATATCGATCGCTCGACGGGCACTGTGGTGAACAGATCACTATCGAGGATATTGTTGTTCCATCAAAGAACGAGGAGATGAGTCGTATTGTGCTGTGTTGAGGCCTCTTTCAAAGTTGACGAAGGACCCTCAGAACAAAGCTTGCCTTATCACTCCTCTCGGCATGTCAGGTAGCGTACTGAGCCCACCGATTCGTGTGCGTAAGAAATCTATGTCACTGAGATGACTCTCATGCTGACCTGGAAAGATAGAATTTCACGATCGTCGGAGTAAATTGCTGTCTAAGGTGAAAGGAGCAGGAAAGTGAAGGATCTGACCGGTTAAGAGGGTTCTTCAGTCTCACGACCTTCGGGTTCTGATTGTGGATCATTGTTCATTGTTCATTGATCATTGAGATGGAGTTACTGAGGGGCGTCGACGCGGGAGTTTGAGCTTGTTTTGAGTAGAGGCGAGGAGGTGAGGAGTATATGGGTTGTTGCGCGGGGAGAAGGATTTGGGGGAAAACGTGAATCGGTATTGGGATTGGTTGGTAGGGTTTGCCTGAAATATTCTGATGTAAAGAAGACGGGAGGATTGAAAGGTTGAAGCTTTGTTCTTTTTTTTGGACAGTACTCTCCTGCCACTGCTAAATGACGCTTCAGATCCTTCTTAGGGGCTGCCGATGGAGGAGATTAGATGTTGAGGCTGCCACGGAAAGGTGGTGGATTGGATAACGTTGGATATAGGGGCAGTAGGTCTTTGGGTGTGACGATCAGGTGCTGCCAGTTGCCCTCGACCGTGTCCTGGACATAGCCAGGCGGATCGCTTTGACGTACTCTGAGTAGGTACCACAAAGTTTTGGAACGACCACGACTCGAGGATGGGGTTTCTGGCGTGCGCTTCTTATATATTTTGAGGGTCTGATCCGGCCTAAGCGTGACCTGGGCATCTAGAGTCTGATACTGCGATGCTTAGAGCGTTGCGTTGGCTATATCGACACGGGGAGTCACCTAAGCAACCTCACAGAGGGCCTTTCGCGCCTCATTCAGCCGCTCGGGAGATTATGAGTGCGTGTCGAAGGTCACATCGTAAGGGGTCTTGAAAGTGATGTTCGAATTTCTGTCTTACGACTCATGGGTCATCAGCACGCTTTGAATTTATGTCGCGGAGATGGCCATACCAGAACCTTACGCGCTATTCCAACGTCGATGGGAAAGCGATTGGCTTGGTAGTGAACGGCTTGGGCGTTTCGAGTCTGCTCGAACACATCGCGATTATCGCCCTCGTCGCCTCTAACTTGAACGAGGAGTTGATAATACCATCTGCGTATCAAGTCGTGCTTTTCAGGTCGGGATGAAGTGCTGGATCGTCCTTGAATGCTGTTATGCGAGCTTGAGTAATACGTGGAACGCCGATAATAGCGCTAAGTTTTGCCTGGCCTTGTCAGTGAGTGAGTGAATACAGAACGATATTCGTGGAGATCGTGGCATTGTAAGAAATTGATGTTGGAAGCGCTGCGACTCCCATGAGTTCATCCATTGATATATACGCATGCCATCGTGTCACTGGCGTAACCCGTGCTCTGTTTCCTCTCTGTAGCAAAGTTTTCGTCTTTCTACCGGGCTTTTGATTAAAAGCTTCAGCTATGGAGCGTACAGGATATACCCTAAGCCGAGCAATTGTGTCGCTACTCACATTTGCAAATGCCTTGTCGACGACACTACATCAGGAGACAATCAGGGGCCAACGCTAGTAGAGCCAGCGGAGCGCCTGTCGGAATACAATCGATCAAGCAATAGACGACGCGGTAATTCAAGTACGATGAGCACAGCACGGAATCGGTGAACAAGACAATGCACATCCACTTCTTTGTCTGTGTGTCTCAGACTTCTCAAACAAGCAACAAAGGGGACTTCTTAATTAGCTTCGTGCTGTCCTCAACATAGCTCTTCCGAAGTTGCAGTTTAAGAGCATGTACAATCGATGTTGTTCTTGCATAACTACTAGCCGCAATAGCGCGGCGTGGTATAGACCGTATCATTTTCGAGAGAAATGAATCGTTGAGATCGTTCGTAAGTGCTCAATGACAATCCAGGTCTCACTACTGTCACTCTTTACCGAGAGAAGAGGAACACGGGCCGTTCGCACAACACTTTTCGTCTGTGCTATGGTTTCCTGGCGTTTACCGCCTTTCGTTATTCAGCATACATTTGCTTCCACTCATATGCGGTCGAGTCTAGCGTGGCCTGCAATACTTTAACCGCTGGCACCAACACATAGACAGGGGCCGAGAAGCTATTGTGTACTCATAGAGCCTTGAGTCTAGGCATCATTCTCCTCCACATTCTATTCCTCATCCTCTCCCTCGTCTTGCTCGTTGATCTCACCCTGGTCATCCTCCTCCTCGATGATCTCACCCTCCTCAATCTCCTCGACGACCTCCCACTCCTCGATCCCCTCGACGACCTCGCCCTCGACATCCTTCTCGCCAGCCTCAGCTGCCTTGTACGCGTCGACAACAGGAGACGGCAGACCCTTGCGCAACTGGGCCTGCTCCTCCTGGGAGAGGCGAGCAGTACCCTCCATACCCTGCTCCTTATACTGGGACAGAGTCAGCTTCGGGCGACGCGGCGCGAGCTCGACGTCCTCCTTGTAGTTGCGGACGATGGAAGGGCCACGCTTGGTGCCGTTCCACTCGCTCTGCACCTCGATGCTCTGAGGATCATTCGGATCCTTCAGGGAGGCGCCGCCATACTTGACGTTGCGGCCGCCAGCAGCGCCACGGGCCTTCTCAGCAACGACGTATTGTCCAGCGCCCTGGTCGGCATCCATCGCGCCGCCAGACTCGTCGTCACCGCCATCAAGAGCACCGACAGCCTCATTACCACCGCCGGTCTCGACAGCACCCCCGGTCTCGCCAGTCTCGGAGGACTTCTTGCTTGGAGCGACGGCGCTCTTCTTGGGACGCTTCGTGTCCGGTCTGCCCTCGATATGACGCTCGAAGTCGCTCTTTGGTGGGGGTCTCTTCTTGCCGTCGCGTCGCGGCATTGGTGAAGGGCGGTCTGCCGCGTCCTGCTCGTTGCCTAGTGCAGTGCCCTCTTCACTGTCGTCGATGGCGGACTTGGTAGCGGAAGGGCCGCTGGCGGTGGCGGATGGGTGGTAGGCCGGCAGTGGGAGTGTGGGGGTCGGGGCGGCAGGAGTTGGGATCATGGTCGCCGCAGCACGGGGCGTGTACGGAATATCGTGCTCCTGGTTGACTTTGCCGTTCTGCTTGGCTTCGACGGACTCCTGAGCATCGAGGACCTCCTTGTTCAACTCGGCACGATCCCTACCAGTCTCTCGGGTGATTTTTGCCTTGGCAGTCGCGAGACGGTTGGAAACCTGGGATTGACGGAGCTCTGGGCCATCAGGGTGGGCCTCGTTCCAGTTGACGGTGATTTGCTTGACGGTGTAGCGATGTACGATGTCGAAGAGAGTCTGACCTGCAATGGCCTCGTTGGAACCCTCGAAGACATTCAGATCAGCTTGGCTGATGCTGTTGGTGTTCGATTTCATTTTGCTGGCGTCGAGGCTTGTTGTATTCGTTGGATGTGGCTGGAGGAGATCGTGCAAGAATCCGTGGAGAAAGGCGCGGCTGAGTGCGGTAGGAACGCTTTCTGTGCAGCTGTCAAGCATCAGGTCTAGAGGAAGAGCAGATTAGCCTTTGTCTTCGAGATGTGTTACATGTGTCGACACTTACAGGCTATGGTGTAACCTTGTCCTGACGACACCCGGTGAATTCTTTGTGTGTCGAGGGTGAAGAAGAATTTGGTGTGTCGGGGGTCGTGGTCAAGTCAACGTGCGATTTCTGAGGCTTCCCTAAGCCGCAACGCCAAGACCACGGAACACTCACTGACAGACGATTCCACCAGCAACCAATCGTCAAGCTCTGGCATGAGTCATGTACTTGTAGTTCCTTGATGATGACCTCCCCCAGCGCACCACACATTCTCTCAGCACGGACAATCCGTTGTAGGATGTAGTGAATTGTCTCACCTGTCTGTGGCGGACTACTTCCAGGCATAGCAGCGTACAAAGCAGATCATCAGTATCAGATCGCGGGTAAGACACACCCAATACACCTTTTGGGACGACTCCCCAACTCCAGAGCCCTACTTGCGAAAGGCGCTGCTTCCAGATCTTGCAACTCTTGTTTCCCGATGAGATCTCTCGCGCAGGAACGATTGCCACATCCATCTCGCGAGGCTTCGTACGGTACAGCCAGCACCAGTTCAATCCGTCAATCGTGGATTATGGCTTGAGCTTTAGCAGCACATGTTCTTGAGTTGGAGCATATTACGTACCAATCGATGTCTCAGGGATGCTAAGCATCGAATCAAGCCAGAGAAAGGGGAGCAGATGACAGTTTCCGGACACAGCCTTACTGAACTCCACGCTTACAGTGTAAGCATCCTTCTTCTAGCTTTGGTGTCTTTGAACTGCACTGACACTCATGAATCCTTTCACGGCAGGCAATAGCACAGCGATACTTCTCAGTCAGAACACCACTGGTCGTCATTACCTCAAGTGAAGGTTCGCACCACGTTTGTGCGTCTCAACATCGCGACTCCGCACTTCCGACCTCAGACCCGCTAGGCACGAGAGCAGCCAGCGACGAGTCGGTGCCAGAGAAAAGGGCAGTGGCACTTTGTGGCGTGGCGATACTGTCCTTGACCACAGCTTCTGTGACCTGGCGTTAGCTCAGGATTGTATGTGGCTGCAATGTCGACGGGCGAGAATCCTAGGATGCTGTGTACTCAGATGTAAAGAGGCGTTGCATTGCCCTTGAGCTTGTCGATCTCCTCTCAGCAACCAAACGCCCTGCCGTCCGACACGACAAGCTGAGAGCACGGCGAAGATCTGTCATGCCGCGTTCGCCGATCGTTCTCATTTGTGGCGCGACACGCCACCATTTAACACGACCATCTGCCAAATCATCGTATTTTGGGCCGTGTCGCGCATCTGTCCTATTGCATCAGTTGATAACGCGTCATTACTCTTTGCAAGACGTGTAACGGCTGGGCCTCCAACGAAGTCATAGAACAGCGATTGCATGCTGTTCGTTGCCTCTACATTCAGAAGCTGAAGAGTGGCATAGTAGAACGATATCAACAACAAGTGAGGTCGAAGAGACGAAGGCTGGACCGAGGCGACGTGGCAGAAGAGAGGGCAAATTAGTCAGGAATTCTAGTCCTATCGTAGCCTTTTAGCCAGCAATGAGGCGGTCATCATTGCCGCTTAAATACCGAAGCGGGACAGTCATCAATATGTCATCACCATTGGACTATGTGTGATCCCCTCTTATGCATTGCAGCACTACCACATTCCAAACGCCAGTCTCTTACTCGACACGACCGCCGAAGTTCATCGTTCATGATCAGATCAGTTGGACGAATACAGCAATCAACGAAGCATATTGCGAAGACCACGCAAATCAGAACATTCATGGCGAGCGTGAGTTGTACTTAGAAAGAAGAAGAGGGGCAACCTCTAATGTGCGTGCAACTGACATGGTGTAGTCAGAGAATAAGAAAGACATCCTCAATTGGGTAAGAAGCTTCTTGAAGACACAGTTCTGGAGGCTTACCTCTAACATTAAAATCAGGTCGACCCCAAGGATAAGTCAGGAGAATTCAAGCGACAGACTTCTGTGTTCAGGAACTGGATTTCGAAGGACTCCAAGGCCGAGTTTCCAGCCGAGAAGGATCGATACCATCTTTGTGAGTCGTCCAAGGTGAAACTTCACGCGAGGAAGCCAAGCTAATAACCTTCGCAGATGTCTCTTACGCTTGTCCATGGGGTGCGTAATGAAGCGATACTGCAATGAAACAATGTGCTAACTTCGACCAGCCCACCGGGCATTGATCGTTCGAAAATTGAAAGGTCTCGAGGACTTCATTACTTTTACATCAGTGCACTGGGAGATGCTCGAAAAGGGTCAGTCAGTCTATTTTCCAATGAATGCTCTTGTCTCTAATCCAGACCAGGCTGGCGTTTCGCCACCAAGGATGAGAATGAACCCGGCGCCAATACCACACCAGACCCGCTCCACCCGGAGTATACTCACCTTCGCCAAATCTATTTCGACATGGACAGCAACTACAACGGCCGCTTCACAGTGCCTACCCTTTTTGACAAGAAGCAGAAGAAGATCGTGAACAACGAATCTGCCGACATCATTCGTATGCTCTACACAGAGTTCGACAATGTCCTCCCAGAAAAGTATCGCAAAGTCGACCTCCTGCCAGCGGATCTTAAAGAAGAGATCGAGGCAACAAACGAGTGGACATACAACGACATCAACAACGGTGTGTACAAGAGCGGCTTCGCGACGACGCAAGAAGCGTACGAGAAAGCCGTCACGACATTGTTCAAGTCCCTTGATAAAGCTGAGGAGCATCTCGCCAACTCGCCTGGACCTTACTACCACGGAGATCGTGTCACTGAGGCCGACGTTCGTCTCTTCACAACCATCATTCGCTTCGATGCTGTGTACGTACAGCACTTCAAGTGCAATATCAGAGACATCCGGAGCGGATATCCTGCTCTTCACAAGTAAGTCTCATCCTAGAAACTATTGATTAACGAAGACTGACCATTGCTCAGGTGGGTCCGCGAGCTATACTGGAAGGTTCCAGCTTTCGGCGAGACGACAGAGTTCAAGCACATCAGGAATCACTACACCAAGAGCCACAAGCAGATCAATCCCTTTTCGATCACGCCGGTGGGGCCAGAGCCATATATCTTGCCGTTGGATGATGAGGTGCCGGCGGTGAAGGCGGCGAAGAAGTGAGAATTGCTCAATGGGCAAGTTCGCGAGATCGACATTATAGCTCGCTAATCGATACCACTTCAGACCTCGTGACGGTTCTTGATGGTCGCGAGATCTCACGATCCTCGATTCTGTAGTTCTGATCCTCACATCGGTTAGACACGCTTCTTCACGGGCGCAAGTCGCATCGGATCGTAGCATAGTCAGACTGTCTGTATGGCGGACTGTAGCCAATGATGAGACATATTTGTCATCCTGCCTGCGACCTCGCCTTGGTCTATCTTCCATCAGCCCTCCTGGCCAGATCATCAAGCACTGATCGATACATGATTTGTTCGCTCGATTAGGACATGTGGATACGAAGCGGGACGATACCACGGCAAGACGGCCATTGTCATTTGTCGAGCTCGCCTATGTAATTTGAGCTCTTCCTTATTCAGCCGTCAGCTCGACTGGAAGAATATGATGTTCGCAATACTCGGGTTCCTCGATGCCTGATAAGACCTATAACGAGGGAATGACAGTCTGTGAACTTTCTCACAAGCATATAAGAAGTCAATCCACCTCGCCAAAACAGCTTCGTTTTCTCAGGTCTTGCCCGACGTTAATAGAAATACAACGAAAGGAGAGATCCGAGCTCACAAGAGCTTGGAAGCATCAAAGACCATATTGCAAGACCAGAAAGAGAGGTTCAAGAACCGAAATCTTGACAACACAAGTCCCATCATGCCCCAACCCTCCCTCCACATCGCCATAATTGGCGGCGGCCTCAGCGGGATCTCCCTCGCCATCGCCCTCACAACCCGCTCGATCCCCTTCACCCTCTACGAGTCACGCAGCTCCTTCACCGAGATAGGCGCCGGAATAAATCTCGGTCCCAATGGATACCGCGCTTTACGTTTGATAGATTCTTCCCTCGGGGATGAAATCTTCTCAATCGCGACCCGGAATCCATTGCCACACGAGGATCTTTGGATGATATTCCGGCGAGGGGCGGAGATGGATGGTCATGGGGATGGGGAGGTGTTGTTTGAGTTGACGGCGCCACCGACGGGGACGATGACGATGCATCGGCGGGAATTGTTGGCTGCGCTGGCGGGGAGGTTGGGAAGGGAGGATGTGGAGTTTGGGAAGAAGTTGGTGGGGTATGAGGATGACGATGAAGGTATTGTACTGAGATTTGCGGATGGGGCGGAGGAGAGGGCGAGTGTGCTTGTTGGGTGTGATGGTGTGCATTCAAAGGTTCGGGAGAGAATGTTCGGCGAAGACAACCCAGTGACGAAAGCGTCGTATACGGGTTTGGGAGCGTATAGGGCTGTGGTACCGATGGAGAGAGCGATCGAGGCGTGGGGGGATAGCGCGAGGTTTGCGCAGGTTTCGTTGGGGCCGAATGGGTATTTCATCTATTACCCGGTCAACGGCGGGACGAGTGCGAATTGCGGAGCTTGGATTTGGAAAGAGGGGGGTTGGGATCATGATGAGTGGGTCATTCCCAACCAGGGAGAACAGTTCAAAGAAGATATGAGAGATTGGGGTCCAAGAGTCCACAAGATGCTCAAGAACTATGACCCAAACCCCTCGTTCTGGGGCAGCTTCGAGCATGGAAACCAACCAGACCACTTCCACGAAGGGAGAACCATCCTAATCGGCGATGGAGCACATGCTATGCCCCCACACCAGGGTCAAGGTGCTTCACAAGCTGTAGAAGATGCGTATGTCTTAGCAGAAGTTCTCGATCTTGTGAACAAAGGTGATCATTCCCAGCATACCGTCGAAGCTGGCTTACAGGCTGTGAGCGAGACACGGACACCGCGGTCGTCCAAGATACACGGGTACAGTTCGCATGCGGGACCGCATTGGGCTTCATACCAGGGGATGAATCTCACTCCCGCGGAGCAGGATGAGTGGACAGAGGGTGTTAGGATGCGGTTTCGAGAAAGCTGGGATGTGGATTTGGAAAAGCATGCGGTAGATGCGAAGGAGTTGTATCGAAGACTTGTAGAGTGACCTTAGGGTCAGGATTCAGCAGGTACCGAGCATTGAAGAACTAGCGATCGGCTCCCGTCAGCTGAGACGTCAATACCTATTGATCTATAATCTAGCCTGCGTCTCCGGTGCCACAAGACCCAAAACTTTCCTCAAAGTCGCTTCAACATCATGCTCATGAATCCACGCTGGATCCGCTCGATTCGTCATCCTCTTCCTCAACTCCTCATCGCTCTCCTCTTTCCCCAGTCTCTCGATCATCTTCGTATTACTCACATGTACAGTAGCCAACACCCGATCAGTATGAGGTTTCCTCGTTCGTTCATATATCCTTAAAGCCTCTACGATGGCGGATTTTGATGGTTTGGGCGAACCAGGAGGGTTCACGTGAGAGATCGCCAAGGCGAAAGCGTATGCATCGTCTAATGCAAGTGAACCGCCTGCAGCGAAAGCGCCTCCATGAGCGTGAGCTGCGTCTCCGGCATATGTGACACGTCCATTACCGTGGACCCAGGAGTCGAGACCCGAGCCGAAGGTGTTTGGGTAGAGTTTCGTGTACGGTGAAGCTTCGATCATCTGCTGTATCACTGGGTGCCAATCTTTGTAGTATTCCTTGAGTGTCTGGAGATCACCTTCGGAGTTCCATGTCGCATCTCTTAGTGGTGCATCGTTCTTGGCAGGATCGCAGTAGTTTCCTCCCACGATTGTGAATAAGTCCTTGCCAAGTCTTGACGCGAAGAATGTTCGATCAGGACCCCACCAGTGTGAGGCTTCGTCCAGGACGCCATCGATGTGTTCGACTAGCTTTGCGTCAAAGACGGAGCGGAAGGCTACCCAGCCTGTCCAGTTCGGGGTAGAGGTTGGGACGTAGGATTGTCGTACTGCTGAGCGGATACCGTCCGCTCCAAGGAGGATGTCTGCGGAAGTTGACGTGCCGTCTTCGAAGGAGATCAACAGATTCTCTGTTTCCTTGACTTCCTGCACGGCAGTGAAAGCTTTGCCAAGATGTATACGCGCTGGATCAACGTGAGCGAGAAGTGCTTGCTGAAGATGCGCTCGATAGAATCTCGAAGTTCGATGCCGGTACGCAACATCGCCGTGGTGCTGATCGACAGAGACTACTTCATTTGTCTTCCAGTGCCTGCCTAATGCTCAGTCTCTGCCTTGTCGTACTCTTTGCAGAAGCAACGTACCGATAGATCATAGGGTAACCAGATTTATTCCGAAAAGCGAGGTCGTCGTCAAGTGCTGCCAGCACACCAAGTTTCTCAAGCGTCCGCATGCCATTGGGCCCCAAAGCTATGCTCGCGCCGATTTCTTGCAATTGTGTGACCTTCTCATAGATCTGCACATCAATGCCCTCATTATTCTGCAGAGCTATCGCCACAGCTAAGCCGGCAACGCCTGCACCGACCACTGCGATACGTAATCTGTTAGAGTCTGCCATGTCAATGAAGCTGTGCCGAATGGATTTGCGGTGCATCACACTTTTGGACGCTCTCCCTCACACATCCAAGCTGATCAAGCTGTAGGTCAGGATCAAGAGCTGTAGATAGCTCATCCCAGCGCTCGGTCAAACTCCGGCAACTGCCAAGTGACTGCAGGTGGTGATATGGGGCAGCGAAAGCACGCAATTGGCTTGCATCCACTACGACCTTACTCGAGACTCGACAGATTCGATCCAGCAGCTGAGCTTCGCGTGATAGATGGCCCTGTCGGGCACATGGCCTCCACGCCAGCAGCTCAACCAATGCAGGCTGGTAAGTGACCCTCCTTTTACACGATGAGACCATTGATTGCGGTGATGATTCGCTTCTACTCTGCTCCTTCGCGACGGGGCAATGCTAGGGTTGCATGAGGTGATTGAGTATACTGTGCTTCATCTTGTTGTCGCTCGTGAATTGGATATAGAGTCCACGATGATCAGGCCTTGCGAACGTCTCCTCTTGCAACGTTTTGCAAGGCCGCCTCCCTTCACCTCGCTAATCCACCCACCCAAGCCATGGCGAAAGAAATTCACAACACTATCATCTCGGGCTGGGATAACGAGTCCCATTCCTCAAGACCAACAACGCACGCGGCCAATACGCCAAAGCTGCCCGAAAAGTTCGCAGACGAGAGCTACAAACTCTTCTCCCAAATCGACGTCGCCGATCCATCGCCAGCTGAGGCGCTCAGAATCCGAAATAAATGCATACGCTGGATTCTGCCATTTCTTTGCATCGGCTACCACCTGATGTACGTCGATAAGCAAGCGCTGGGTTCCTCAGCCATACTCGGTATCATGGAAGACGCGCATCTCAATAGTAGCCAGTACAATTGGTTGTCGTCAATCTTCTATCTTGGATACCTTGTAGCCGAGTGGCCGCAAAATTGGGCGTTGCAGAGGTTTCCCGTTGGAAGATGGTTGTCGGGGAATCTTATCATCTGGGGTACGATCTTGCTGTTGCACATCCCCTGTGAGAGCTTCGCATCGTTATTCGTGGTGCGATTTTTGCTTGGTGTGGCGGAAGCTTGCATAGTGCCGGCATTCCTACTGGTGCTGTCTATGTTCTTCACGTACGATGAGCAGGCGGTCCTCATGCCGTGCATGTGGGCGATCGGGAACTCGAGCCCGATCACATCTGGTCTTCTTTCCTACGGCGTGCTCTTCATCGATACGGGGTCATTCAGCCCATGGAAGTGGTTTCTGGTCATCACCGGCGGCCTGACAGTC
This sequence comes from Dothistroma septosporum, assembly GCA_002236755.2. NCBI lineage: Eukaryota > Fungi > Ascomycota > Dothideomycetes > Mycosphaerellales > Mycosphaerellaceae > Dothistroma > Dothistroma septosporum. Next base: position 70,196 of record NBZP02000044.1, read on the forward strand.
GTTTTCGGCGTTGCCACTTGGTTATGGCTACCAGATAGCCCTCTCAATGCTCATTTCCTGACCTTGGAAGAGCGTGCGCAGGCGGTCCTCCGCATCAAGAGCAACCACTCCGGCATCGAGCAAAAGCGTTTCAAGCGGTACCAGTTCATCGAGGCACTGAAGGACCCGAAGACTTGGATGTTCTTCTTGCATGCATGGAGTCAGGAGATGGCGAATGGAGTCACCAACCAGTACTCGCTCATCATCAAGTCATTCGGGTTCTCGACATTGCAGACCACACTACTCGGATGCGTGAGCGGTGTGACGGCGTTTGTATCTCTCGCGACTGCTGCCATCATTTTGGCGAAGACCACCAACGCCCGCGCATGGGTGTCGAGCGTGGCTTACATACCTGCGATAGTGTCCTGCATACTGCTACTGGCACTTCCTTGGAGTGTGAGGTGGGGTCTGCTCGTGGGTATCTGGATACGCACCACTGCCGGAATTCCCTATGCAGTGGTCATGATCTGGGGTGCGAACTGCTCTGCTGGGCACACCAAGAAGACGACAGTGATAGCACTGTACCATATTGGGTATGGGCTTGGTAATATCCTGTCACCACAGCTATTCCAGCCGCAGTACAAGCCGCGCTATGTCGTGCCCTGGAGCGTCATTTTGGGAATCGCCTGCGTCTTTCCAATGCTTCTTATACTGTACTTGAGATATTATCTGGCCAAGGAGAATGCACGCAGGGACAGGCTGAAAGAGCAAGGTATAGTAGCCGAGTTCGGCGTTGTTCAGCACGTCCAAGATGGTTCGACCTCGGAGGACGTCGTCGATGCTCGTATGCTGGATTTGACAGATCGCGAGAATCTGGCGTTTAGATATGTGCTGTAGGGTGGCATATCCATTTGCAAGCCGATGCGATGTCCACTACAGAAATCTGTTTCAAACTCTCAGGTTCTTACCCTCATTTTGGCCCAAGTCCTGAGCTTCCAGCACCTCCGTCCTTGACGAACTTTGTTATGCTCTCCTTGCATGCACGCTCACTGTAGCTCTCCCAAGCTTCATAGAGACTGACCAATTCCTGCGTTGCGTCCACAATGGCAGTCATGTCGACCTTGCTCTCAGCCAGCCAATCCACCAGCTTGCTGAGCTTCGGTCCTGCTTGCTTGAGACCACTGAAGCCGCCCAGGAATGCCTGTTGTGCAGCGCTTGAGCTCATCGTGGGAGCGAAGCTTGGTCCAGAGCTCGACATCGAAGAACCTGAAGATGGAGATTGCATAATTGGCGAGCCATGCGTCAAGTGTGCAGCAAGTCCGGCTGGTTGGCCTGCCGGTCGAAGGACGACAGCAAGGAAGATGGCTGTAATGGCCAAAACGTGGGGAGCATACAATAGTGCTAGATCTGTGTTGTAGCTGTCGTTGATGATCGAATGTGCCAATTGCACTTCTTCACTACTGAGACCGAACAGTGGCGCCAAGTCCGACAATGATCGATAGGGATGATGGCAGATCAAGCGAGAAGACAAAGTCGAGATGAGCGCGAATTCACACTCACCGATTTTGCTGCTTTCGGAGACTCCCAACTCTGGCCACTGTCGTGCTGCCTCGCCAAGCATGAGGCGGATGTGCTGGGGTGTTTCTTCCATCTTGCACGCCAGGTAGACAGCGGTCGCCATGATCAAGTAGGGATTTGTCTTTCGCATCTCGACTCGCAAGTAGAAACGCTTCATGTACGCCTGTGCAGTGGCCAAAGCTTGCTGGCGGAGACTCATGCGTCGTGCCAACTTGGTGAGCTGTTGCTGGAAGTAGATGCTCATATGTCGTCGATCCGGGAGAAAATACTTGTTGTACAGCGGCTGATTGATCTTTTCGAGATCTTGGCGGAGATCAGCAAGCTCATTCTTGCTGAATGTCCAGTATTTGGCCTGGGTGGAGTCCCAGTAGTTGGCCGCCATGATACTCTGCAAGACACTGCTCTGGCAGTGTGTGCTTGATGTGAAGACGGCCGTGGCAGGTCCGAGTAGGCTTCGTCACGTTATCATAGCAGCGACGTCCATCATGCGTCTCCACCACGCTGCTCGCAAACAGTTCGCCGTTGCAGTGAGGGGAGCCCCGCCAAGGACAATCTCGGTATTCCGCCGTCTCCACGGGTCAGGCTGACAAGCTCAAATGGCTACAGAGCTGCACTGAGGCGATCATATTCGCGGAGAGATGTTGTCGACGACTTCGAAGTGAGAGGAAGGACGGAAAAGTTTGCTGACTCGAGCCTTCAACGCCACTTCCCGGCAAAGCCCGTGCGCAAGACGACGGCAACATCATCGCGTTTCTTGTAACTGCATCATGAAACTTCATGTTCGTCACCATCCAGGCTAACGACACCGCTAACAGCATACGATGCATTGGCCATCTTAAGCGACCACGTCACAAGTAACAACCCAGCAGCCCAGGTGACAGTCAAACATTCCGCTCTCCGCTGACTGCTCAGCCACGCTGCCGATCCACACTTCAGCTGCCACCAAGACGCATGACTGCGGCGTGAGCTGCTGATATACATTTTGAAGACATCATCTCTTCTTTACGATCAGACGATCCCCGACCATGGACCGATCGACGACTTTTCTCTTGGTATGCCTGGCTGGCATCGTCCTCTTCGCCTCGCCAGCCGCAGCATTCGGAGCCGGAAACATTGCATCAATCTCATCCATCGAAGGCCACAATTGGCGCCATGGCGACATTGAGGATCTGTTGGAAACCGTGGCGTTCATCCACGGACACAAATGGACCAGCATGATGGTGAAGCGCGCATATTTCGGAAACTGGCTGCGAGACTATAGTCAGGCTGTTGATGTTGGAACTCTGAAAGGCGTGCCAGCAGATACGATTCGAGTGCTTGTGTGGGTACTGAGCTTTATGAGCTTTGGCTATGCGACCGCCGAATTCGAGGTCACTGCAGACCGTCTTGGCGTGTATCGACCAGAGGTACGTTCGTGGGCTATTGTCCGATAAGACACAACAAGCGCATGTGTTACGATGATGTGCCTGTCACTTGCCGGCAATGACTTAATTCCCATACGCTAACACGGAGCAGGAGCACATCGACAACCCGAAGGACTACGCCGATAATCAAGACGCTCGCCAATATGATGCGAGGTTGCGTGGCCCAGTTCAGCCGATCGAACTTCAAGTCGATCCCAATAGCGGAATGAAGAACTATATCGCCAACGAGGCCTTGCAAATCGCAACTTCGCTAGGCTACATCAAGTGGAGCTTCGCTCGCAGCATTCACTTCGGCCGTGTCTATACTTCTGGCCACAACAGAGGCAGAGAAGAGGATCTTTGTGAAGCTCTCCGCTGTCTCGGCCAGGGTCTGCACTGTATGGAGGATTTCGGAGCGCACACCAACTACACGGAGCTGGCATTGCGCGAATTGGGCTTTCACAATGTCTTCCCACACGTCGGAACACAGACCATGATGAATATTCGTGGTAAGCAGGTCTACCCCCTTGTTACTGGTACGTTCGGAGGCGTCGATTTCCTCCACTCTGTGCTTGGTGAGGCGACCGACCACGTTACTCAAGTGGAGGTCAACCAGACGGAAGTCGATCAACTCAACAGCGCTCTTGGCAATGCCGAAGCATCAGGAAAGCGTGGCGACGGCGCTACTTCAAGTGGAGGCCTCTTTGATGTCTTGTCCAAGATCCCAGGCACTGGTGGCCTGGTCCAAGAAGCGCAGAGTCTGCAGGCAGCGTCCGATGCTCAGGCAGCACAGAATGCTCAAGGTGGAGGATACGGAGGTCAACGTGGCATGGACGACTCTTACGCTCCGTATGGCAACGAATATGGCGCTTCACGTGCCAACCCACCAGGTGCATCTTCCGCGCAGCAAGGATATCAAGGCGGTCCCAACCAGACGCCTGCTGGGTTCCAAGCTCCGCCGACCCTCGATGCCGCAGCAGCGATGGCGAAGATCTATCCGATTTTGGAATTCCGCGACAAGGTCGTGCGGCAGATCTCTGCCATCGTCAGCAAAATCCCAGGACTGGAGAAGATGATCGACACAGTTACCGAAAGGGTCACACTATTCGTCATGGGACTGCTCGCGCCATTCATCAAGCCGATCATCGCATCTGCTTCGAATGCGCTCAAGCAAGGATCGGGCACAGTCGTCAACTCTAGTGCCAAGCAACAATACTTGGTTTGGTCTGATCCAACATCCAGCGATCCCACGCATAGCATGTTGTCAAAAGATCATTTCAGCAACGCCCTGAACCCACCAGCTGGAGAAATCGCCGCTTGCATCTTACAATACGTTGCACCACGTGTCATCTATGGATGGGAACACCCAGAAGTGCCCGAGCAGGAGATCTTGAACGACGTCAGCCGTGTCTTCCATCACCCTGCGATCCGTGACCAGAATATCGAGATCCAGCGTAAGATGTTCTCGGTCGTCGAGAGCTGGGTTCGAAAGCAGCCAGATCGTGGCTCCAACCTCAACAACGTCTTGTCTTCTGAGAGTGTCAAAGCTGGCCATAACCACAAAGTGCAAGATCTGGGATCGTCTTTCCAGGGCGTGCAGCAGTTTGCGCAGCAGCATGGCATCGTGGGACAGGGTTCGCATAGTGCTACCTCAGGTGGTGTATTTGACATGTTGAATAGGAGACGAGAGCTGGGCGGAGACACAGTCCCGTCTGATGCATATTCTCATCCACAGCAGCCTGCTACCTATGACCAGGGACACTCTGCGTATCCTACTGCCTACCAGCAAGGCTATGAAGCGCCTTGGCAGCCAGGACAGCAGCAGCAGCAGCAGCAGCAGCATCAGCATGGAGATTATCATCAAGGATACGGTGGCGCTTATCAACAGCAACAGCAGGGTGGTTACGGCGGAGGCTACAACCAGTACTGAGTCGTCCCCTACGACGATAGCGATCGGAAGGATTTGGCAGCATTGGACATGACTTGACGATAAACGAAAGGCAGGTGGATTGGCGGGACATTGGGGACATGGTTCGATACCCAAACGTATTGTGATGAGGCAATCAGATTTGAAATGAGTGTGGTCTTGCATTTCACCATACAACGCCATCACCGAGGCCAATAACTTCAGCCCTACGAAATCTCAACCCCGCGCTCCACATCTCAGATCTCAGATCCAAGCTCATCCCGCCTTCACTTCTGTTCCTGCATTACATTCCCACCACCACTCGATTGCCCGTCCTCGTCCTCTTCTACGCCTACCACCATGGCGACCCGTACAGAGTATGTCTCCTCCATCATCATCCCTCGCCGCAAAGACCCCAAGAGCTCACAGCTGATCCCACAGGACAGCCTCCCCGCCATCAAGGCCTGTCTCTTCGATATGGATGGCTTGTTGATCGACTCTGAGGACAAATATACGATTTGTACGAATGAGGTCCTGAGAGAATATGGACGGCCTGATTTGCCGTGGCGGATTAAGGCGCAGTTGCAGGGGAGGCCGGGGCCGGCGGTAGGTAGAAGACCACAAGAGGACAAGAGCGCATAATGGGTTGTGATACTGACATGAACTATAGGCCGGTAAAATCCTCTTCGACTGGGCCCAACTTCCCATCCCCCGCGAAGAATACCTAGCCAAAGTCCAAGCCTCCCAGAAGAAACACTTCCTCGATTGCAGACCGCTCCCCGGCGTCACTTCGCTCCTTACCACACTCTGGAAAAAGACAGATCCGCCCATTCACATGGCTCTCGCAACGTCGTCACATGCTGGGAATTTCAAAATAAAGACGGATCATATCCAAGAGACGTTTGAATGTTTCGCGCAAGAGCATAGAGTTTTGGGGGATGATGAGAGGATTGGGAAAGGGAGGGGAAAGCCAGCGCCGGATATTTATTTGCTGGCGTTGAAGACGGTGAATGATCGCTTACAACGGGAAGGAAAGGAGAAGATTAAGCCGGAGGAGTGTCTCGTCTTCGAGGACAGCGTCCCTGGCGTGGAAAGTGGAAGGAGGGCGGGGATGCAGGTGGTGTGGTGTCCACACCCGGGGTTGTTGAATGAGTACAAGGGGAGGGAAGAGAGGGTGTTGGCGGGACAGATGGGGGAGTATAAGGAGGTTGAGAAGAAGAATGAGAACATAGGAGTGGTGAGTGAGGATGGAGGGAAGGTGACGAGTGGTGCGCCTGGGGAGATTGGAGATGGGTGCGCGATTTTGTTGAACAGCTTGGAAGACTTTCCGTATGAGAAGTTCAAGATCAGGATTAAGAAGGACAGTCAGTTGTGAAGGAAGTGGTGCAAAGAGGAGCATGAGGTGGTTGTACATAAAAGATACCCCATGAATCGACATTCGTGCAGATGGCAAGAACCTCTGCTTGCTCTTCAACGGGACTACCTGTTCGAGCCATTTACTGAACAGTCGTCTTCATAACGTCTCATTGCTGGCTCTTCTACCGATTTATGAAGACGACCATACTTCGGCCACAAGCGGTACAAGATACATGGCAGGGCTGGCGAAGATTATTCGGAAGCAGCTCCAAGGTATGATCGCAGCTGTCGATCGCGTGATACTTTGCGTTGACGCCGATGACCGTAACATGAGGGTTCGTAGAATAGTTTGAACAATGGCATTGATAGTATACGCGCAGAAGATTGTAGGCAGATTGATCACATCTCCGTAATTGAGCACACAGCATGGATGAATAGTGAGTAAGTAAGCAAATATTCGGCAAGGCTTGATTCAAAGTAGCCGAACGGCCAACCGCCGCGCTGGGACGTCACTTTCGTGAAAGGGAAAGCTCCTAGCAGAAACATCAGCTCTAGTAACACTACCACCTCTCCACTCTTCTGCCCCATACTACCGACTCTGCTCGCGCGATAGCAATTCTTCTTCCACAGGCACCATATCACATCTTCAACACGGATTGAGTTTGCTTGGCAGGCACAAGGAACCATCTTTCCCGACAGCTCCGTACACTGCCACGCTATACACCTACGAACGAGCTCGGCACGTGGAAACATAGCCTTAAGTGAGAGCTGTACCATCGCCGTAGTCTTTCCAAGGACACCGGATCGCAACGACTCTGTCCGGACTGTTGCCGGAGAACGACTCAGAGCTTGCCAACGCGAACGATCTCCCCTTCCTCGCGGCACAGTTCCGCAAGAATACGATGAGTTGCAGATAGCACTTTTGTACGACGGCTATGGATGGCGAGTCCGATGCGCAAAGGGAGGCGCGCCTGCAACAGCTATGGGGCAAGCTAGACACCAAGAAGAAAGGGACGTTGGACTTCAATGCGCTCAAGAGTGGCCTGGCTACGATGAACCATCGTACGTAAACAATATGCCGCAGTATTGGTGGTGACATGGTGCTGATATAGTATCACAGCGCTCAAGGGTGCGGATGGTCTAATCAAGGACATGCTCACAGCTTGCGACATCGATCATGACGGCAAAATAAGCTACGATGAGTTCTGCCGCTTCTGCACAAGTACCGAGAAGGAGCTTTGGCAGCTATTTCAGACGATCGACAAGGACCACAGTGGAGCGCTGGACCGCAACGATCTACAGTCAGCTTTTGAGCGAGCGGGAGTTGCAGTTTCGGGCGCCCGACTCGATCGATTCTTCAGCTACATCGACAAAGACCACAATGGGACGATAGACTTCAGCGAATGGCGCGGTAGGCATACTACCTTCTCTCAGAACCACTTTGACCATCCCCTATCTGGCCCAGGCAGACGACATCCTTGGACGACAAACTGACATCTTGATACACAGACTTCCTCCTCTTCCTCCCCACCAACGCGCCGGGCCTTAAAGCCGTCCTCTCCTACTACACATCTACCACCAAACTCAATGCAGAGGGTGATGTGCACTTGAGCGATGAAGCAATTCAAGGTTTAGGTACGGTCCTCGCGTTTTTGAAAACGTCCCTTTTCGGCGCCGTCACCCAGCTTGTCAAGCCCACGCACTCGCACGCTGGAGGAAGTAGCTCTTCCACGATATCGATGTGGGACGACAGCGAGAACAAACCACAGCTATCAGTACAAGTACTCGACGAGGAGATAATAGCAGATGACCCGCACATTCCGCTCAAGCCAGCCAGGCGGAAAGAGCTGCAACAGCAAGGAGCAGAAGAAGGACTTATACTGGATCGCGAGACTGGGAAGTATCGGGAGACAAGGCTGACGGATTATGTGCCTGATGTAGGCTACTTCCTCGCTGGCGGTCTGAGTGGCATAACTTCCCGGACCGCAACCGCTCCACTCGATAGATTGAAGGTGTATCTGATAGCGCAGACGGGGGCTACGAAAGAGGAGGCTGTGCAGGCGGCGAAGAACGGACATGCTGCTGTGGCTTTGAGACACGGCTTCACAACGTTGTGGGGATCGTGTCGAGAGCTGTGGGCGGCGGGCGGGTTGAGGAGTCTTTTTGCTGGTAAGGACAAGCGCAACAGACGGATAAGGCTGATCATGCTGACAATGTGGCAGGTAACGGATTGAATGTGGTCAAAGTCATGCCGGAATCGTCGATAAAGTTCGGCGCATACGAGGTGCGATCACAATGTCACTTGCTGATGGAAGAACCATACTGATGATACCTCAGGCTTCCAAGCGAGCCATCGCCAAGCTCGAAGGCCATAACGATCCCAAGCGAATAGCCGGCTCCTCCACATTCGTTGCAGGTGGTGTCGCAGGCATGATAGCCCAGGCATGCGTCTACCCGCTCGACACGCTCAAATTTCAGATGCAATGCGAGACTGTCAAAGGTGGCGAACATGGCACTCGACTTATCTGGCACACGGCGAAGAAGATGTGGGCCCGCAACGGAATAGTTGCCTTCTACCGCGGCCTTCCCATGGGTTTGATCGGAATGTTCCCTTACGCAGCAATCGATCTGGCCACCTTCGAAGGATTGAAGAAACGAATCATCGCAAGAAATCGCAGAAGGGATCCCAGCATTAAGCATGATGAAGATGCATTACCGAACAACTTCTCTCTGGCGCTGATGGGTGGCTTTAGTGGTGCTATCGGTGCCAGTATTGTCTACCCTCTTAATCTCCTCCGAACGAGGTTACAAAGTCAGGGCACCGCGAGCCATCCCAGGACGTACACTGGAATCATGGATGTCACTAGCCAGACGATCAAGGGCGAGGGCGTGAGAGGATTGTTCAGAGGACTTACGCCGAACTTGCTGAAGGTGGTGCCGGCTGTGAGCATCACGTATGTTGTGTACGAGAACACGAAGAAGGCGCTGCATTTGCAGTAGAGAGGGAAGAGAGGAAAGGCGAGGGTTGGGTAGAGCGAATGAGGGGCAGCGCGGTGCATGGCACGATCGACTTATGATACCCTTTCGTGAGGAAATGTTGTCAGCGGAGCGCTCGTATGGCATCAGGAGCTAGACGCTCACTATCGATACAGAAGTATGAGCTATCTGTGCAAGGCCGCCACCTTTCTTTGGCATCCGCAAACGACGGAGAGGTAATTCCAAGGCCGTGCTGAGCAGACCGACATGTGTGCCGCCGCCATGTGTGCCGCCCTTTTGCAGGCCTGAGGCATCGAGTGCGGTGTCTGGCAGGATCGACTGTGCCGCTTCTGCATACTGCAAGCCACAAAGAGGGGCGTGCAGCGATTCTAACGAGGCGGAGCAGAGCAGAGCCTCACGTTGCGACCTGGCCAAGCTGCACTTTGCATCTTCTCTTCTTCCTTTATCAATGCACCACTAGTTTCCATCGTGGCATGCGCATCGGCGTGCGCTTTGGCAGCTCGGGGAGAGTATCGCTGAGCTGGACTGCTCCTTTACACCAGAACAGAGAGCGACGCAGGGCAGGGAAGGCTGTACCGCGAGAGTCTCACGAGTTGAACAGGAACCTACTGGGGATCGAGCACGGAGTTGAAAACAAAGAAGAGCGGGTGGGCATGACTGGCTCCATTTTGCTGCAGTCTGTCGGCTTGCGCATGAACTCCTAGCCCGGCCATCTGGAATTACAAGCATTCGGATGACATCTCGCAATGCACCTGGACTGGTTCGTTGGCCTGCACGTGATTTGGTCCCGTCACGCCGTACACCCCACGCTCAAGCTGAGAGGCGCTTCGTGCAGACACCTGGCACGTCCTGTTCTCATTCAACCATAAGGCTACCATGACCGACAGTATTCCCATTCTGGAAAGAATAGCTGCTCTCTGTCCGGAGTTTGGTCACGACGCCCAGGGTCTGGAGGAGTTACTGCTTTCCAAACAATTCAACTACGAACACATACGTCCGGGCTCGCCCCCCTTCCATGATTGCGATGACTGCACTAGCTTGACTTCGGATGGCCGAATCGCAAAGACTTCAGGAGACATCATATGTCGGGATTGTGCGCGGGCTCATTACACACTAGGATTGAAAGTGGTTCGCGTAACGGAGGACCTGACCTTTCGCTTTGAGTATCTAAGAGGCCAGGGCGGTCGACGTCAGGTGTACAACAATCACGAGCTAAACCCATGGAAAATAAGGCCGACCCACATCGACAGCGTTGAGACCTTTATCAGATGGAAGTATATCTACAAGTGGTTGGGAAAGAACGAAGAGATCCGAGACCTGCTACGTGAGCTCGAGTCGATGGGAGATGTTGACGCGGAAGTGTATCATACTGAAGCTCAAGCGCACCTCGCGCTCTGGGAAGCATGGCTGCAGCTCATGGCTAATATCCACTTCCAGAAGCAAAAATATTTTCGGTTCCGAAGTCGTAGCTGGGAGTTCAAGATCGGAGCTGAACAGGAAACTCTGATCAGCCAGACACAAGTGGCAAAGGAACAGTACCTTGAGGCAAAGCAAGCCTTGATGGTTCACGAGGCATATTTAGATCAAAACGTGCAGCGTCTCAAGCAAGAGCGGGCTGAGCTGGTACGAGTGACGCTCGCACTGACACAAGCGGATCACGAGAGACTTAGCCTTCTGTGCGCCAATTCCTATTCGGGAGAAAGCACTGATAGCGAGTCCATTGCTTTTATGTCGAAGGAAAAGGAGCTCCTTCAATGCCTGCTGAAGTTCGAAGTAGCAGAGTCGAAGAGCCTCGGATCTCTTGATGCTTGCACTGAGAAAGTTGTCAGCTTATCCGATCGTCCGTACGGGGCACGAGCATCCAATCGTACTAGCGGTCAGACAGCCAACAAGAGTGGATTTCCCTTTGACTACTGCATGAAGAAAAGACACTTGCATAAGATCTTTCTCGACACCCAAACTCCAAAGAGGGAGGCATTATACCGGCAGTTGGAGATACTCCGCGCAGCGAGAAAGGTATAACTTGAAAGGCAGGCTGAAGATAAACGGCAAGCAGAAGTCGCACGCCGGGCAAAGGAAGCGGAACAGGCAGAGAGCGAACGACAAGCAAAACTCGCTAGACGAGCAGAGAAAGCCAGACGAGCAGAAGCTCGACGGCATGCAGAAGTCGCGAAGCAAGCAGCAGAAGCCAGACAGATGGAAATGGAACAGCAAGCAAAACTCGCAAGGCAGGCAAAAATCAATAGACGGCACCAGTATCAAGCTCTGGTCGGGCCGACGCACTTTCGCTTGTTGAAGGTCTTCCCTGGAAGCCATCAAGATGACATTGAGTGCTCGCTACGAACATTTGACCTTGCCGACGGTGACTTACCACTATTCGAGGCGCTTTCATACGAGTGGAGATCTCGCAGGCATCCAGAACCTGCACCTCCTTCTAGACTCATCGTCAAGAATGGTACTGAGCTATTAGGCTCAATCTGCGTCGGGAACAATCTATACAGATTCATCAACGCATTCGGCACGCAGAAGATGAAATCTGGATCTGGGCAGACGCTGTGTGTATCAATCAAGAGTCGCTTGATGAGAAAGGGCACCAAGTGAGATTGATGGGCAGGATCTACGAGCAAGCAGACAAAGTCTTGGCCTGGCTCGACGCCCCTGACAAATCGCTCGAGTCACTGAGATGGTTCGCGTCTGCTACAAGCTATGGGCCGTCACAAGTACACTCCAAGTACTGGTGGCGAAGTTCAGGGGAGGAAGGGTGCAGAGAGGTAATGGACATCATTTTCCGACTGCCTTACTGGACCCGAAAATGGATCATACAGGAGATCATACTCGCTCGTACAGTGGTACTAATGCTCAGCGATGGAGAATTTGCCATGCGTGAGGTGGAAGACGCTATGATCAGCCAAGAGAAATTGCACATGAGGCGATATCCAAGGTCCTTGCCGTTCGCAAAGCTGGCCATACACCGCTGGAACAAAAGGAATTCCCGTACCACCGCGTACCCGCGGACTCTCTCTGAGCTACTACCCATGTACGAGAGTAACGACTGTAAAGAGCCAATGGATCACGTTTACGCATTGTACAACCTGATTGGAGATCATAGAGAGCATCTCGAGGTCGATTATCGTCAGAGTCAAAGCACATGGTGCCAAAAGATCCTCCTATTCTTGGATAAGTACGAGGCGCCCGGGAAGAATAACACGATCGCGATGGCTTTAAGACTTGTGCGACTTGCTCCCCAGGCGCGCTTCGACGAGATGATGTCTTTTTCCGGTGAAGCACCAGCTGAAGTCACTGCAGTCGCTCTTGACCGCGGCGCTATTCGCCCCGCCGAAGAGTCCGCTTACAGCATTCATCTTCGAGACCACGTAGAGGCACTACATCCAGGCCTCCGGTGGACGTTCCAGAGCCAATCACATACGGCGTTTCGCTTGTCCCAAAAGACCGCGACAAATACCCTGGAGCGTGTCAGCCGGAGAACTTTGAGTTTCTTCGAACAACCAGAGTCTCAGCTATACGGCATGGCAACCATGCGCGTGCGAGACGGCGATTATATCTGGCAGTTCCTTGGTACACAGTTTGCATTTGTCTGTCGGAGTGATCCAAGAGATAAGTCCCTGGTACAGGTTCTGGGCCGCTGTCATCTATTCAAGGCACCCTTTACCAACGAGCCACCTTTTGGCGCTCTAGTCCGCGCTACGCTCTCCCATGAGCAGCCGCAGCAGTATCGGGAACTTCGCATTACCGAGCTGCGATTGTCAATCCCAGATCTCTTCGCTCTTGCGCACAGCGCCAACGATCCAGGTTGGCCACATGCGGCGACCGAATTGCATTCTGCGGTCACAGAAAGTCGAGCGCAACAAGCTAATCCCAAGATTACGGAGCTACATCCCACTTTAGAGCGGGATAGACACAGTCGGGGGTCTTCTCCGAGCTCGCGATCGCTTCACGAAGCTGTCGAGAAGACTCGGAAGCTGGCCACGGAGTCTAAGGAGTCAGTTGGCACAGCGCTTGGAATGCCACCGCCATCGTACGACGCCACTACAATGAGACACACGTCTTGAAGATCTCGACTCGGTAGCGGGAGCCTTTGAGTACAGCCGGTGTATTGAGATGACGCTTGAGACGAGGCAGCGCCTTTCCGCTACGGAGTAAGACGATGACCACTCAGCCTCGGGAACCAGAGCCTCTGAGTACGACATGAGGGCTGAAGTGGGTTAGACAAACTTGTGTGTGGGATTGAGAGGTGCACATTGAGTCGTCGCCACTGGTATGCCCTGGGATGCTGTGAGCATTTTCTGCACCATGCCTTCGCTGGGGAACTGATGGATTAAGCGGGCTAATTCTGGAGACCTTTCCCGGGAACATCACTTACCGTTTCGCAGAGCTCGGTCCTGTAGTGATTATCACTTATCGCTTGGACACTTTCCTTGACACGACGATCGGGTAATCCGGGCTGGCTTCGTCACTTCCAGCCCCCGGCTCAGAGCCGCTCGCTATGAAGCTGCGTTGGAGGCGTTGCAAAGTTTCGAGGCGTCTTGCCAGTCAGAGCATGTGCAGCGTTATGTACCTGGCCTGAAGTCCCCCAAAAATTTGTGGCGCTTCTACGATATGATACTTCCATCCTTGTCTTAGCGGACAAATAGGATTTGTGCACGTGGGAAATGGTGAGTGAGACTCACTACATGTAGCAGCTTCATCTGATGGACGCTGATGTGGATGGCAACAAGTATGGTTCCAACAGGGACACACCACTGTCAATCGGATGAGAGAGACGAGAAGCATCCGTTGTTATGGTATCGATCGCTGAGGTGGATACCCTATGGACTGAGCGAACAAACCCGTCCAAGCCCGTCTCAAGGATTGAATCCATCGTTGGCCTCAAAGACCACTCCACACAACGTTCGCGAATCAGTATCGCACAGACAGCAACTTTCTTCCGGTGTCCAGAGAAGTAGCCTCGTTGCCTCCCTCCGTCCGCGAAGTGCCTTGAAACCGCTGAGTCGCGATGTCGTCCTTCGACATCTTCGTGGTCACCCCACAAGCACGACAGCTCAGAGGTACGACGTCCCCGCCGTACTTTCATCTCTGGGAAGCCCACAGCTTCACCTGTTGGCCCGAACACTTGTCCTCAGGACACCAGCAATTATCATAGATCGCGTAGCCGACCTTCAAGCAGTAACCTCCAACACCTCCGCCGCAAACTCTGGTGTCGACCTAGCAGCGTCACGGATGGGCTGGAATGCAGGACCGCTGGTATCGAAGATCTCCTCGTAGTAGGTCGCAACATAATCCACCAAAGCGCCGCGAAGAATGTTGTCCTGGTCGGAGGTGCAACTATAAGCGGCTGTGATGGCGGATGCCATGCCGGTCGGCCAAATATGCGAGTCGCAGGGGGTGAAGAAGTAGTAGGAGAGGCGGTCTGTGGCGTATGTCTGAAGTGGAGCAATGAGGTACTTCTCAGCGATGGCGAAGGTGAAGACGCTGAAGAGTATAGGGCTCGAGGAGACGACTTCGGGATCTTCAGTATAGGAGCTGTGGTAGCAGAAGTCGAGCATGGCGGCGATGTGATCTGGGTCGTCGTCGTAGAGTTCGACCTTGTCGGAGGAGCTTTCCTAATGAGAGATTAGGAAGGGGTTGGGCGAGGAGGATAGGGACAACGGACGGAGATCTTACCACGAAATTTCCAGTGCAGGCTCTGGGGAACCAGTCCGAAAGGCTAACGAGCACGACGCGATGGACCGGAAATCTCTTCCGGCGCAAACGAGGGTCAGATCAGTCAGAGTGCCATTATCGTAGAGCCTGCGGTGGTCAGCACACATTGATTCGAGTTGCTTGCTAAGTTCAAGATGATCGCAAGAAGTCCAGTCATCGGATGTAGAGGCGTAAGAGCGTAGCTCATAAAACCGTAAACGTTATCAGCATAACGGTTGTGCAAGAACCTTCGGAGCTACGTCTCGTCGACCAGCCTAATGTTACCATGATGCCTTTTGCGATGTACCTGTTCTCAACAGGGCTGTAATATCAATGAGTGCCAGCCACAAGCGGCACGCCATTGAATCAAGCACAGACCGCCTTGCCTTGTGACACGATACCACTTTCTGCCTCACAGAGTCTCATTTGGTCCACCATCCCTCCAAGCACCCATCAGACCAACCTCGCAGTCTCATCATCCGTACTCGGTCTAGGCTGACGATACTCACGTTCTTCACACTCAGCCTTCCCGTCCTTCTTCGTCCTCCTCGACCCAGCCTCAGCAGCCATACCATTCCCCTCCTGATCCACCACCGTAACAGGCCCATAACTCTCCTTACTCGAACTCTTCCCCACCGTCCTCCCACCATCCCCCTCTCCGCTACCACTCAAAGCCCCATGACAATACGGACAAACCCTCACACTCGTCTTAAACATCACCCTCAAACCAAAGTACGCATGAATAAAACTACGATCAAAGTCAGCAAGCGACAAAAGAAGCTTCGACGCAGAAGAATGTCATACAAATTACCAATCATCCCCACCGTCCCATACGTCCCCAAAATCACCTCCACCGCCGCTCCATTCCCCACCATGAAAATCCACCCCGGAAACAAAATCCCCAACAAAAAACCCGCAACAAATACATCCACAAACCCACTCACAGCGCGGGAGGGTGTTCCCCCCCAAACATGCCAGATCCCAGAGACGGCGGATATGGTCATAGGGATGATTCCCAAGACGGGACATAAGATATGTGTCATGATACCGTGGGCGAGGAGGAAGGGGACGGAGGGGAGGAGGGTGTAGATCGTGATTTGACGTAGGAGGCGGTCGCGGTCGCGGTCTTGGTCGCGGTCGGACGGCATGGTTTTGGAGGGTGATGATGGACTTTGAGGGAGTTGGTTGTTGCAGTCTAGGATGTAGAGGTGGTTGAAGCGGCAGAGGGTGCAGTTTGCGCAGTTGTCGTCGGGGGACATTGGGGGGGGTGGGTGGGTGGAGGTCTTTTTGAGGGGAAAGTGTAGTTTATGGAACGTCGTTGTTGTTGTTGTTGTTGTCAGTCTTTATGGTAGTTGTTTTGGTAAAAGAGCTCTGCATCCCACTGCCTAGAGTTACTGTGTAGACAAGAATTCACAGCAGAATCCACAATTCTACAATCGAATGGCAGGGGATGTGAATCCTTTATTTAGGCATCAGGTTAAGCAGGGCTACTGCGGAATACCATTGGCTCAGCCGTCGTATTCTGAATCGTAGCACCGTGATGCCACTTCACGAATGCCGGTGTACGTTCGAGATCAACATGTAGCAATGCAATGTTTATCGTCGTGCTGGAAAGACTCGCCGACGAATCCGCCCGGCGGCTGATTACCATTAAACTCTGGTATCGTGTCTATAGTAGATGATGTGGCCAGAGTCCTATTCGTGTCACACGCGCAACGAAGGCAGCACGAGCGCATCCATACCCAGTACAGATCCCGCTCACGCGTTTTAAAGATTTCAACGCCGCCCGCTATCGATATATCACCTCTAGCTTGAACTCCAAGCAATGCTACCGCTGTTGCCGTCTTTTCCCGGACATCTCCTTCGCATATCGCGTACAGTAAAAGTAGCCCATAAAGCACAGTCATGGAAGACCAAGAATTAGGCTCTGATTTTTGGTTTCGTGCCATGCCACTGTCGGCCCATAGCCCATCTGTCCTCTGAAAAGCGACTTGCCCGACGCGCTCTGACCTGCTTGTGGACGAGGTCGTACGCTTTCGAGATAGGATGATATAAGAGGACGATGATGAGGAAGATGAGAAGGGAGCCGACGATGGTGATCGGCCAAAGACTGCACATTGGTTAGCAATGAACTCCAGATTGACTGTTTTTATAATGATGACTTACTATTCATCAGCGATGAACTCGTAATTGGAGGCAAGTCACTGCTCCTTTTCGTAGCCTTCAGGCTTGACGATTTTGTTCATGTCGTACCATCGGTTGGTACCTGCGATGCATGTCAGTGGCTTTTCTATGGCAGATGCTCGTGCACGTGCCAGAAGCTGGCGTTTATGGACGGAAACACAATGTTCGTGCGTCGGAAGAGGCTTGCGTTGACATAAGAAATTCGGGTCAAGCTTACAAGAATACCCATTCCAGTCAAAGTTGTCTTTCGGGTTGCAGTGGCACTTCAGATCCATTCGCATCTGCTCGCCAGTCGGGCAATGCGTGAAGGGGACGTGGTAGTATGCGATATCGTTGAAGAAGTGAATCTCCTCCTTCTTGAGCATGAGACTTGCTGCGATGGAGTGGATTGGCGCATCACCCCATCGCTCGTAGAAGAAACCGCCCTCCTTGTCGAGGAAGGTGAAGTAGTCAATGTACTGTTTGCTGCGGAGCCAGTTTAGGTTGCCAATCTCGAAGTTGGACCAGAAATGGCAGTGGTTGTAGGTGGCACCGCCATCGTCGGAGAGAAACTCCATGCTGTTGTCCTCGGAAATGTGCTCTGGGTGCTGCTTGATGAACTTCTTCACACTATCCCATAGAGTCGGGATGGTCTCGACGTATTCGTACAGCGACAGGACGAAGCTGTACTTTTTCTTGTTGTCGGCCATGAATTTGAACGGGTCGTACGCAATGTCGCAGTAGAGCTCGATCGACGGCTCAACACGCCAGTACCATTCATAGTCGAGCATCAATGGGTGACGGAAGAAGAAGCCAGACTCATAGCGGCACATGTGCCTGTAGCTGACGCTGTCTCCGTAGATGATCTTGCGCTCGTGCATGTCCTCTCTTACTTTCTTGGCCTTCTCTTGATCGATGAAGTCAGGAAACCCCCAGTGTTCGCTGTCGATTTTGCCGTACTTTGCCTTGCCGGAAGTAAGCGCAGTGGTGACTTTTACGAAGGTATCGTCGAACTCGGCATCGTTGAGGAAGACCCAATCGTAGTTGTAGTTGCGGTTGAAACGATCCTCGACCTGGCGGATACTGCGGGAGATCTCCCAGACATCGCTGTTGCGGGCAAGGGTGACAAAGGTGGCATTCATGCGCGGTCCTGGTGCTTTCGTCGATGGGAACGTAGTCTGACCAACTCCTGGGTTTGGCGAGGTGCTGCCTAGTGAGCTTCCGGGTTTTCCTGTGTCCGTGACGACTCCCCCTACAGGTGGGTTGACGGTGCTACCCATGTCCGAATCTTGCGCAAAGGAGCTCTTCTGGCCCGCTGCCAAAGACTCTGAGCCCTTCCATAACCCTTGCTGCTTCAGCAATTCTGCTGCAGATGTCAAATGCTCCTGACCGATGCTCCGTGTGGATGATGAGGTTAGGAGGAAGAGGAAGACCAGCGCCACAAAGGCAGCGACGATGTATCGCAGGTATCGCGTTGAGCCGGCCATGGTGGTGTGGGTGTCGGAACGGGCAGGCGACTCGCTGCGGTATGGTGGGTGGCGTTGAAAGGTGCGGCGGCCAGCCGAAGGGATGACTTGGAAGATTGGTACAGTACGAATCCTTTGTCCTTGCTCGGAGACGGAGATGCAAGATGATGCGATCGTCACTGCTGTAGACGAGCGTCCACACGATCGGAGCGCAGGAAACACGTCAAGGCTGAAATGCGAAAGACGACCCAAGGAGCGACAGTGAGTTGGACGTGTGGTCTGGTGTGGTCTGGTACTTACCACGCAGTCGCAGTCGCAGTGGCAGTCGGCCGTCGAGGCAGGGGTAACATTGGAGTGGGAGGGCGGGAGAGTTGGGGAGAGCAGCTTTCGCCTCTTTATTGATGATACCACTACTACTGTAGACTAACCAGGAGGACACGCACAAGACAGGGCACTCCTGGGAAAGGCGAAAAGTCGCTCTGAGACACCCATCAGGTTCCGTCCGCCAAGCAACCAATCTTCCGCTCGTATACATCTCTTAGCACGAGCATGGAAATGGATGGCGCCTTCACCGCGTAAGGAGAGCATCTCGCGCTTGTCCACTTCCACCGTAGCACCAGAGACCCTTTCATCTAAGAATACCACTCTGCCGGTATGATCACGTGAGTAGAATCAGCCACAGCAGAGTGGGCTTGTGGCTCGTGCATTGAATCATTGAGCGAAGTTCGGAGAGCAGTAAACACTTGCTCCACCACCACCACCACCACCACCGCATGGGCATCACTACACCGCGACAGCGTTCTGTTAGCACGGCATTCGTGGCGTTAGGTCTCACTCACGCGTCCAACATACGTATCACTCACTACACTGCTCTCTTCAGCGGAGACAGCTTCTACGGCAGATATTACCTCACAGAGGGGCGGCCTTCGCCATGTCCTTCTTCGGCTTCGACACGAACCTGCCCAGGGACAAGCGCGGCGGACAGGGCATGTTCGACAGGCAAGATCCGTTCGGTGGACTTGATAGCAACCCCCATGACGAGGTGTTGGACTTTGACCAGACCTACGACGGACTGGGGCAGCAACTGCAAGAGACCGGCGATGATTTCAACGACGATACCTTCGGCGGTGACATGCCCGTGACGCGCGATCAACTTGGCAAAGATTTCGACTTCGCGGGCCAAACTGCAGACATTCGCGATACCCTTTTGGAAGAGCAAGTCCTTCACCAGGCGCGCCAACCAATGCAGCAGGCTCGTGCACCGAAGCCGGCGAGGACTGGATATGAAGCATACAAGCAACCCGACTATATGCCCAAGTTGGAGGCAGATGCTTCAATCTGGGGTACGTCGGTCACGAAGAAGCAGGCACCTCAGATACAGCAGGAACAACCACAGCTCGGAAGTGCTCCGAAGATGATGAGCTTGGAGGAGGTGGAGGCCATGATGCGTGCTCAAGCCAGACCTACACCACCAGCTCAACAGCCTACTCCCGATGTGCAGGCTCAAACTCTTGGTTTGAAGAACATGCTTGGTCTGGGTGGTCCTCCCAGTGCTGCACCGACTCCGCCGGTCCAGCAGCCACAGCCTCACTTCGAGCAGCAGCAACAAAGACCACCGCAAATCTTGCAACGCCCGCAACCGCCACAGGAAGCCCAGCAGTCACAGCCAGATTACAACCTTCGAGCACCGCAGATCTTGCACAGACAGCAATCCCCTGCTCATGCACGACCTCAATCGCAGGACTTCAACGGCCAGCCGCAATTCCGGCAAGGTCCTCCTCCAGGTATGCCTCGAGGCGGTGGACAGGTCCAACCTCCTCATGGCAGACACCAGCAGCAGCAGCATCATCATCAGCAAGGTCATAATCGTGGGCCATCGTATAGTGGTCCGCCCATCACACAGGCGCAGCAACTCATGCAGATGACACCTGAAGATCGCGAAGCATATCTCGTCGAAGAAGCCAAGCGCGCCAAGCGTAATCACAAGATCTTCCTGCTCAGTAAGAACAACGGCCTCATGACTCCTCAAGACAAGAACTTCATTACCCGCATCCAACTCCAGCAATTGCTCACAGCCACCGGTGGTATTGACAATGAGCAGGGTAGTGAGGAGCAGCTTGCTGAGGACTTCTACTACCAGGTCTATGCGTCCATTAGAGGTCCACCTAGAAGTGGACCTGGTCAGCCACTCAACCAATTCGCTCAAACGTATCTTTTCCAGACTGGCAGTCGCTACGGCTACGGACGGAGTAGGCATCATCCACGCGGTGGCGACAACCACGTTCAGAGAATGGAGCAGCAGGTTGCAAGAGCTGTTGAAGCAGCAAAGGCCAGACCGAAGAACAAGCAGTTGGTGATGGAGGGAAGCCTTGGAAAGATCGCCTTTAGTAACTCTAAGACGCCCCGACCACTTCTCAATATCAAGCGACCGGACTCATCGCATCCTCAAATGCGACCACCGAAGCCAGCAGATCGCAAGACTGCGCTGCGGAACATCGAAAGCCTGTACTCTACCTTGATGAGACTCGAAGATCATGAGCGCAAGCTGCCACCACCACCAAACGAGGACAGTCCGCCAGATGTTATCGAAGGCCACATGAGATGGCGAAGTGAAATGCAGGAGCTCAACCAGCAGCTGTGGGAGGCACTAAAGGTGATGGAGCCTATTCAGCCAAAGTGAGTCTGGCCCAACTTCGTGTCCAAAGTGCACTACTGACTTTACAGCCCAACAACACCACACCCCTTCATTCAACTCCTGTCCCACAGCAAAGGCAAAAAAGCCATCCCCCGCATCTTCCGCCACCTCGACGATAACCAACGCCTCACAATGCTGACCCTCATTGCCATCCACCTCGACATCCTCGACGTGATCCGCGACGCCTACCCACCTGCCGACAACAGCCCGCTCCCGCCCCGCGTCAAAGAAGAAGTCTTCACCTTCGAACAAGCCGTCCTTCCCCCGCTCTATAGCTACATCACTGAAGCACCCCTGAACATCATCATCGGCCTCGTCGGCCTCGTCCTCGACCGCGTCCACCTCCAAGCCATAGTCCGCACCAAAATCGGCGTCCTAATCCTCACAGCTTTCATCAACCGCGCCGAGCTCGTGACGCAACAACAAGGACCCAGCGAAGACTGGTCAAGCCACTACGGCAGACTCTTTGATACCATTGAGCCCGTCTTACCTTATCTGTTCCCAATGGACACGAACCTCGCAGCATCTGATGATGTGCACGTGTGGCACTTTCTGGCTACAATGGGCGTGGGCGCTAGTCCGGACCAGCAGCAGAGATTAGTGCTGGGTGTGAAGGATCGGGTTATGGAGACGGTGGCGGTTAGCAAGACATTACCGGAGGAGATGAGTCAGAAGAGGCTGGGGGATGTGAATTTGTTCATGAGGGCGATAGGGTTGGATGTTGAGTTGTTGGGATGAGAGGAGAGAGGAGAGAGGAGAGGGAGAGGGATATTTAGCGTTGTGTTGTGCTGTCATGATGAAGAAAGGAATACCGCTTTGTTGTATGCGGCGGCGTAATGAGAGAAACACGCAGGTTGTGAGAAATAATAATTTCCTGCAATTCAGTCTCCCGTACAGGTCCTGTCGGATGAACGCTTGTAAAACATTTCACGCTGTTTGATACGCACCCTACCCAACCCCAAACTCTCCAAGCTTCTCGCTTTGTGGACATCACTGTCCCCCGCCAAATCTCCTACATCTCGCAAATTCTTTGAATCTATATAACCCCATCACTTACATAGTCCGAGCACTGTTCAAATCAACCCATCTTCCCGATACACCACCTAACCTCATCGCACCTCGATTTGGCTGCACAACCTCCAAAAAAAAATTTAGATCTCGGTGGCACGGCTGTCTCATTGTTATGGTTGGATTGGGAGATGTCATTGGTGGGTATGATGAAGTTAAGGTGCCATACATGTAGGTGGATGTACCAGGGTCGGATAACCTATGGACGGAAGTGCCAAAATTGGAGGTGCTATCGATTAAGCACCACCTGCATGATAATCCTTCCCGGTCGATGGAATCTTCTCAGCGGCGGTCTGCCTCTTCCGCTTGAGAGGCGCATAAGGGCGCAGATTCATCTTCTCCTGCTTCCAACGCTTTCCGTTTCGGCGCTCTTCTCTGCTTTGGCGGTGCCTCCTGCATGATCCCATCCTGCCCATCCTGCGCACCCTCCACCGTCTTCGCTCTTGGAGGTCTTGCATTCCCACCGCCTCTACTCTTCTTCTTCGGTGCCGGAGACACCACATCAACCTCCCGAAACCACCCAGTCTTGACCTCCATGCCCTCCAGAATTTCCTTCGTCTTCTCCCAAGGTACATTGAAGAGTCCAGAGTTGATTTTACACATTCTGATTGCTAACAGTTCCACATTGGACAGGTTTGGGTGGTGGTTCTCCGCGGTAGCATTGTGCGGGTCGCCTTTTTGGGGTGTCGTTGCGGTCGGACTACGATAGTAGGTCTTACTATGTATTAGCGAGAGGAGATGTTCCATGGAGCTGTAGGTATTGGTGAGGATTGAGGTTTCTGCGTCTTTGTTCTTGCCGTGGGATCTTGAGGTGAAGAGGCAGCCTATCCAGGGTGGGGAGATGAATTTGCCGTTTGCGTTCTTGTGAATGGATCCTGCGGTTGGTAAGTAAGAGTTGAAATTCTCGAGTATTGGAGTGCTAGGGAATGTGCAGTGCGCCTCGTCTCCATTGTGTATGTAATGAAGTGCTATGGGGCAGCAGAAATACGCGTATTTGGGAGAACATGGATAATCCACTCACCTTCTTCAGGGGCGATCAAAAGTGCTGTGCCAACCAACATGTCCTCATTGTTGCTCTTACAGTGCTGTTCATATGCCTCGAAGGCACGGGGGAAGTGCTTTTTGAAACTTAATGCTATGCCCCCTCCCCACTTCCCTTTACAATTGCACGCATGCACGAGAACTGTGCTCTCGGTGTCGGCGAAGAGGTCGCCGCTTTTCTCGACAACTTTGAGGAGTGGCAATGTCTTTGCATTCTCCGCGCGACAGATTGGTGTGGGTCTTGCAATCACTTCATTGAGTTTTGCTGGTGGGCTGTGATATCGCTCAACGTCGACATCTTGTTGTGATCTCTTCCGCTTGCCCTTTGCTTGGGACACTGCTGTGTTCTGTCCATTCTGTGCAGCGTGAGCCATCCGGCGCGTGGAGCGGGCGTGGTATTGTTGAACGTCTGTCGATGGGAGCAAGTGATAGTCGACTTGCTTCCAACAGGAATTCACCCTCTTGAAACGACTTGCTACAAGCAGTCGGCGGAGGACATCGATGATGTGTACAGCATGTGCTGTGTATGAGCGTTGCGAAGTGTTAATGTTGCATTATATCGATCGAAGTGACGGAACGGCTTCTGCCTGGGGCATCAGCACCTCAGCCAATCACAAAGCACAGACATCTGCTGAGCGGAAGGCGCGAACGTCCGGCTCATCCCGAGGAAAGAAAGCACGAAGCATCATGAAGCAGGAACGACTGCACCCTTCTCCCATCGCGACGACGAGCACCATACCCACCTCCCATTGACTCTCCGCTCCGCCGCCACAGCTTCGCGAAAGCACGATTCATCATGTCGCTCTCCTCCAAAGCCACCTCGTCGCTTGTGCGATCTGCCACCCGCTCGCAGGTCCCAGCACTCCGCTCCTCCACCACGATCGTCCAGCAGAAGCGCGCCGCCACCGATGCCTCGACCTCACACGCAGAATACAAGTCGCCTTTCCACCGAGGCACAAGCAGCCACCAGGATACTACCGCCATCCCCAGCTTTGCCAAGTACCGCGCTGGCAATGAGACTGGCAACAAGATGTTCCAGTACTTCATGGTCGGCGCTTTCGGTGGTCTGTCGGCATTGGGCGCAAAGAACACAGTGCAGGGTAAGATATGAACTACATGCCCGAAGCGAAAGCAATGGCTGACGGATCGACACCCAGACTTCCTAGTAAACATGTCCGCCTCCGCCGATGTGCTCGCCCAAGCTAAGGTCGAAGTCGACCTCGCCTCCATCCCCGAAGGCAAGAACGTTATCATCAAATGGCGCGGTAAGCCCGTCTTCATCCGCCACCGCACTGGCGACGAAATCAAGGAAGCCGAAGACTACGACTGGAAGCAGCTCCGCGACCCTCAACCCGACAGCGATCGTGTCAAGAAACCCGAATGGCTCATCATGTTGGGTGTATGCACCCACTTGGGTTGTGTGCCCATCGGAGAGGCTGGTGATTATGGAGGCTGGTTCTGCCCTTGCCATGGAAGCCATTATGATATTTCCGGACGTGTAAGGAAGGGCCCCGCGCCGTTGAACTTGGAGGTGCCGGAGTATGATTTCCCGGAGGACAACGCGCTGGTTATTGGTTAAGCTTGGAATGATGATGGTTTCAGGGCGGAATCCAGACGAGCAATAGATGCGTAAGGTGGAGGACGAAAGCGAAGCGAAGCGGTATCGTCTGGCACAGCAGAGCCGGTCAGCGCCTGTACAGTTAAGATACATCATCTGTTTCTAGCGTTCCCTATCCGACTGTAAAAGGAATCCATAACTCAAATCCCCTCCCAAACTGCAGACTGCACTCACATCAATCGCAGACCAACACCTCTCCACCAACAACCTCTACACCCAAAGCTATACACATCACATCAAACCCAGCGCTTTCCGCCATCTCACCCCACCCCACCCACACTCCACCTCCTCTCCGTACACCAACACACCACCGGCACCTTCTGCAAACACGGACACCCAACCGTCCCCTCTCCCTGACAGAGCAAGCAACTGTCTCCATGCCTTCCCCTATCGATATTCGGACAAAGGTAGTGTCCGCGGTCTTTACACACTCCGCAGTGCCCCGGCACTTTCCCAGCGCCTTGACAGGAGGGACAGGTCGGAACGCCGACGGGAGTGGGTGGTGTTGCTATAAGTCGTTAGGAACAAGTAAACAGGATATGATGATGATGATGATGATGACGATGATGATGATGGGGGTGGTAGTACAGTTTGGTGATACTTTGCTGGTCATGGGGTTACAGGCGCAAGATATGTTTTTTTCCTCTACGCTATAATGGTTGATGTGGCCCTGGCGCAGAGATTTCGTGGATTTGATGCTGTCGCTGAGCGCTTGGGAACGTGGGATGGAAAATGGGGTCTGTGGCGGCGAACAGTGGCAATTGTGATATGAAGGGTAGGACGAATCCTGCGTAAGCTTGCACATGACGCTTTGTTCGCGCAGTCTCGTGTTCACCTAGTGGGCTGTCGTCTGATACGCCTTGAGCGTGATATGCAGGGGTGCGTAGCTGAGACATTTATGTCGTAGCACCGTTGCGAGCTTTATGATAGGCTCAGTGCGTTGGGCTGTTTCGCTCTTGAGAACACTTTTCTGACTTGACTGTTGACGTATGTTCCAGTCGCAATGGTAAGATGCTCAAGTTTCTCCATTCAACACTAATTGACGCACCACATGAATCCACGCTAACACTGTAAACTATGCTTTCGACAGTGTCGTGCGGAATACAAAACCAACAATGCTCGAGTCACTCGCGCGACTCACCTAAGCAGCAATCTTCGCCACATCGGCGTCCTGTTTGTCACCCTTCTCCTGCTTCTGATGGTGATTCACCTTCTTCTCCTGCTTCTGATGGTGGTTCTCCTTCTTGCCATGCTTTTGTTGATGGAACTCGCTCTGGACTTCCTTCAGGACCCTTTGCTCTGAGCGTTTGTGGTTCTTCTTGCCTGTCCCCTTCTTTGGCTTCCGCTGCTGATGAGAATGAAACCCAGCCTTCCTCATCATTTCCAAAACATGAGTCTTCCAGACATCAGCACCAGCGCCCTTGGCCTTGAGGTCGTCCAGCTCCGTGCCCATGTTGTTGCGCTCCACTTCTTGCGCGTTGTCAGCAGCTTCCAAAGCTGTCTGATAGTCCTCAAGCTCGAGCGCGAAGGTGGAGATGAGACGGTGAGCAAGGACGAGCTCGGGACCATACATATTCTGCTCGAGGCAAAGGCTGAGAGCGTCGCGGGCCTGATCAAGGGCGTCCAGGGTACTTGGTGGGAGAAATGGGTTATACATTTCGGGATTGCCAGCGATGAATTCTTCAAGTCCGTAGATGACCTTGCCGAGGAGACTGTGGCGTGCGTCCGAGACACCTGTTCTGTCTGTGCAGGCGGTGCAGTGGCACGTGAAGCCCCACTGCGAGCGGAAGACCTCCCAGCGCTGAGTTCGGCTGGAGTAATGGCACTCTCGCCCGAGGTAGTTGGTCTCAAATTCTTCTCCTGCTTGGATGTCGCGCATAGCGTGAACTGTCTTCATGCCAAGGCATGGGTTGAAACATTGGAAGACGTTCGGTTCGCAGGAATGGTTGATCCTGGACGAGAACTTGAAGACAGCATGTTCGTTTCCGCCCAAGATCATGAAGTTGTTTGCACTGAAGCGCTCCATGACGGCGACTTGGTCGGCGAGCACTTTTGGGTCGTCGGAGCCAGGAAGTCGTGTACGCGCCTCTCGTACTAGATCGAGCTCAGTGCGGCGAAAGCGGTGGAGCTGTTGAACATGTCAGTGCTGTTACTCCCAATCTCATGCACCCGGCTTGATCCTTTGGAATAGGTTTTGTACATACCTGGTCATACTCCTGGCGCGCCTGTGGGCTCAACCTCTGGTAGGCCTTCCAAGCCAGGTGTGGGTCGTTGCGGGCGATGCGCAGTAAAGGTGCCTCGCAGATGATTCGAGTGCCGCGCTTGATCGTGTTCGTTGCAAAGATACCGAGACCTTTACCTGGAGCCGCTCTGACGATGAAGAGGTCTGTAGCACTGGTCATGCGTGGTGGTGGTACGAAAGGAGCTGCGGTCGCAGAAAGGGTGGCGGAGGAGGATCTTGCATAGATGTTAGCTGGTTTGTAGAATGCGTGCAGTCTGGACGAGCAGCAGAGGACGCTACTCAGCGTACGAATGCACAGTAAGGAGGCCCCTCAACGCGCTATCTGAGGCGCTCGTGAGCGTGTCTGCGCCACGTACCTGGAGCTGGCGCCGGAGTTGTCGCTGGAGCTGGTCGAAGCATCACGAATGGCAGTAGTACGTTCACTCATCGCATCGCGCTCCTCCTTGTCGAATGGCGGAACATCGTACGCGTTGTTCAGTGCAGGCGACGTATCAGCAGAATCGCAGCGCTCGTCGTCATCCTGCGAGTCTGGGTGGATGAAGAAGTAGACATGCTGAATTGAGCCTTCCATGGTTGATGTGTGGTATCTGAGTCAACGACTGACAAACGCTCCGTATGTGCTTATCGTCTGGGAAATGTTGTGTCTGGAGTTGCGATTGGAGGTTAATGCGCCTGTGTTTGTGGGTGGGTCCACGCCGCCTGAGGCCAAAATTTTGTGTCACGCGAGGAAGGCAAGATGCGGCTCAAACGACTCCGGGTGCGGGAAGTCGCAGATCGGAGGTCAGGAAGCCCTCATACAATTCGGATCCTCGACAGAAGAGACGCCATCTCGGATCAGAGTGCTGCCTTCAGCAGTTTTAAAGGGCTCGAGGCAACATCAACGCTGTCGGCGCTCTAAGGAGTACCGCATGATGTGCCTTTACCTCACAAGCGATTGCTCAGCCACGATCTTGCCATCTCAATAACTACAAGGGAGTCGAGCTCATGTGTATGGCCGGCAACATCTTGATTCCACGGGTCATGATCTTTTCAAAATGCTTTGCCGGTGATGCATCTGTTGATGGCGATTTGCTGTGGCGCCGACGTCCAGCGACCTTCTGTTGGGAAAGATTAGGCTTGTGGAAGATGGCTGAAAGCCAGCATAGGCTATACGAGTGGTAAGCTTGACTTTTAAGGATGTCGCTCTTTTCCTCTCCTCGCCTCATCAAATGGCCCATCCGGTGGCTTTCTTCTTCGATCGCACCTTCTCGGCTACTACATCCGGGTCATGGCTCAGTTCCAGAGGCTCGAGTCCGAAGTCTGCCCGTCCATACTGCCTGTCTCCAAGATCATCCTCAACTGGAAGTCCACCCATATCCTCTGCCAGAGCTGGGTCGTCGATCTTGCCATCTTCTCGAGCATCTTCCACGCCATCGAGCTCACCACCTCCATTCTGAGGCTCGTCGACATCATCAAACTCCTCCCCGTCTTCACCTGCATCTTCATTTTGAGCGCCCTCATCTTGCTCAGCTTTGCCAACATCGCCAGTCGTCGCTTCAACGAACCTCTCGAGCTCCTTGCCCATCTTCTTGGAGAATCCAGATGCTTCCACCTCGATATCGAGTCGCCGCTCCTGGTCCGCATCTTTCATAGCATCTGCAAAGAACGGTCCATCTTGATCAGATTCATACTTGAACCTCCTCTCAAAGTACCGCTTAACGCACGTCACATCCCTGTCGAAGTAGTACTGAGCATTCGCATGATTGGTGCTGACTGTCTGTGGGAAGTCGATGAGCACTGGCTTTAGTGTGACTTTGCCCCCCTGCTCTGTCTCTTTGATGAGAATGTTGAACTCGTTGAAGTCACCGTGAATCAGACCACGCTTGGCAAGGTCGACAATGATCTGCATCAATTCTGCGTAGAGCTTGCCAGGATCTGGAACGCTGTCCACCATTCGTAGAGGGAACGAATCGATGAATTCCATTACCACGGTATGCCTCGACCATGCGATTGGCTCAGGCACACTGAAGCCTTCTCGATACAGCACACGCATGAAAGCATGTTCTTTCTGAGCTGCGAGTCGCGAGAGATACATCCATGATCCGGTCTGGCGATTCCGAAGATAGTCGCGATTGGCCTTTACTGTTCTGAAGGAGATACGGCCTAGTCGATGGAGCTTGAGGACTTGTTGGCGACCATCGGCGTTTGCTGTGATGTAGATATCTGATTCTTTCCCGACGCCTATCTGATTGCCCAGGCTGAAGATGGTGTCGGACTTGCGATGTGCGTTCAGTGCAAGATAGTCAAGGCCACCGTATGTAAGTCGATAGCCGTCGTCTAGATCAGTGTCAATATCAGACGAGCACGACTCTTCTCACATATCTTCATCCTTACATCGAGCGTTCTTGACCTTGCCTATAAGTCCGACTTTGGCCAGATTCGAGATGTTCTTGTGAACGCCACTGCCGCCACGAAGACCAGCAATGGATGAGATGAGGGGTGTCGGGACGACTTCATGATTCTTACTGCCTTGCTCGACCTACCGAATCTTTTAGCCCATGCCGGTCGCGGACATAGCTTCCACAGGCACACCACCTACTGCTGCAAGCACTCGCCAGTCTTCGCTGGTGAGGTAGCGGATGGCTTTGGTGTCCAACTTCATCGTGGCGGACAAGATACCCTTGATGGCCCGCACGAACAGTTTCCTTCTCTTGAACAAATCTGTTCTGGGCGGACAATATCTTCGTTCGGTGCAGTGCGTGTGGCGTGTGATTGCAGAAAATGTGGTGAAGTCGGATATGCTGAGTCAGTCGGTTGCTCCTTCCGGGTGAGGCTTGATTCGTGCTGGCTCGGTGAGCTCACTGGCAGGCGAGCAGTTGCAACGCATCCATCACCAAACATCAACACTTTACCTCACGACTCCTCCACTACAGCCTCCCATCGGGCTCACTCTCCCATCACAATAGAGTGTCCTGATTCCGCATAATCTTCGCCATCACCTCGTCCTCTGACCACTCCATCACCTTCAGCGAGCTCCGATAACCACAGCACCGGAACAGCAGCGCAGATGGCGAAGGAGGAGGAGAAGCCCAAGGCGACGCAGGATAAAGGAAAGGGCAAGGCCGAGGAGCCAAAGCAAGCAAATGGTACAAATGGCGCCAAGGGAGATGCAAAGGACAGCAAGAAGGATGGCGACCTCGATTTGCCGCCGGAGGAGCTCAACGAGGAAGACCAGAAGCTGAAGGACGAGCTGGACATGCTCGTTGAGCGCCTAACAGAGTCTGACCAGTTGCTGTACAAGTCGTCACTCGAGCACATCCAAACCAGCATCAAGACGGCAACGAGTTCGATGACGGCAGTACCCAAGCCGCTCAAGTTCCTTCGCCCGCATTATGAGAAGCTCACAGAGGCATACGAGAAGTGGCCCAAAGGTAGCGACAAGGATTTGCTGGCTGACACACTCTCCGTGCTGGGAATGACATACTCTGATGATGAAGACCGACGAGATACCCTCAAGTACCGATTACTTGCGCCGGGCACTGACATCGGATCGTGGGGACACGAGTACATGCGCCATCTCGCGCTCGAGATCGGACAGGAGTTCTCGAAGCGATTGGACGATGAGCAGGATACTGATGACATTACTCAGCTCGCGCTCTCCCTCGTACCTTTCTTCCTATCACACAATGCGGAGGCCGATGCAGTCGACGTGCTCTCCGAGCTCGAGATGATCGAGAAGATCAAAGAGTATCTCGACGAGAACACTTACCCCAGAGTCTGCCTCTACATGGTCTCGATGGTACCTCTCCTTACATATCCAGACAACGACCGTTTCCTCCGAACAGCACACGACATCTACCTCCACTACAAGCAACTCACACAGGCCATCTCACTGGCGATCAGACTGAACGATATGGAGCTCATCAAATCTGATTTCAATGCAGCGACTGACAAGGCTGTGAAGCTTCAGCTCGCTCTCATCCTCGGGCGACAGAGAATATGCTTGGATCTAGAGGGAGACGATGCAGAAGACACCGAGCTGCAAGAGTGCTTGAACAACACAAAACTGCCAGAGTACTTCAAGTCGTTAGCGAAGGAGCTCAATGTCCTCGAGCCCAAGTCTGTAGAGGACATCTACAAGTCACATCTCGAATCGAGCCGGACGGCTGGCCTGACCAACACCGACTCCGCGCGACACAACCTCGCATCGGCCTTCGTCAACGCCTTCGTGAACGCAGGATACGGCGACGACAAGATGATGCTCGTAGAGGGCGGCGTGAAGCAGAGCTGGATTTGGAAAGTGAAAGAGGATGGCATGGTTTCGACTGCAGCATCGGCAGGTATGCTCATGCTGTGGGACGTGGAGATGGGTCTCGATAAGATTGACGCCTACACATACGTGCCAGAGGACCAAATCAAAGCAGGTGCCGCGCTTGCTATGGGTATCATGAACACGGGCGTCCGACTCGATAGTGACCCTACCATGGCACTTTTGGGTGACTTTGAGGGCAAGTCGGTGAGCGAGAAGATTGCACGTATCATGGGTCTTGGTCTCGCCTACGCTGGTTCTAACAAGGAGGACTTGCTTGATATCTTGCTTCCAATCGTGTCCGACTCTGGCCTCGAGATGCAGCTTTCAGCCATTGCGGCGTTGTCTCTCGGCATGATATTTGTCGGTACTGCCAACTCCGATGTCAGTGAGGCCATCATCCAGACTCTTATGGACGACGACCGCCAGAAGCAGCTCAAGGACAAGTGGACACGATTCATGACTCTTGGCCTTGGTATGCTGTTCTTCGGTCAGCAAGAAGAGGTCGATGTCGTCCTGGAGACCCTCAAGGCTATCGATCACCCAATGTCGAAGCCCGCATCTGTGCTCGCCGAGATCTGCGCCTGGGCAGGCACCGGTGCTGTGCTCAAGTTGCAGCAGCTCCTGCACGTGTGCAACGAGCACATCGAGGAGAGGGATGACAAGGAAGATGAAGACAAGGACAAGAAAGAGGATGAGCCGAAGAAGGATATTGCCGGTGAACAGCTCGTGCAAGCGTACGCCGTCCTTGGCCTGTCGCTCGTTGCGATGGGCGAAGATGTCGGGCAAGAGATGGTTCTGCGACAATTCGGACACTTGATGCACTACGGAGAAGCCAACATCCGAAAGGCAGTACCTCTTGCCATGGGTCTCATCAGCCCTTCCAACCCACAAATGAAGATTTACGACACTCTATCACGATACTCACACGACAACGACATTGACGTAGCTGTCAACGCTATCTTCGCCATGGGCATGGTCGGCGCCGGCACAAACAACGCACGAATTGCACAGCTTCTTCGACAGCTTGCGTCGTACTACCACCGGGATCCAAATGCGCTCTTCATGGTTCGCATTGCCCAAGGTCTGCTGCACATGGGCAAGGGCACAATGTCCATCAATCCATTCCACACCGACCGCTCGGTGCTGTCGAGAGTTGCTGCCGCCGGCCTCTTGACTGTTGCAACAGCGCTTATCGACGATCCGAAGGCGTTCATACTGAAGGACAACCACTATCTTCTGTACTACCTGGTAACCGCCATGCACCCTAGATTCCTCATAACCCTTGACGAGGACCTCAAGCCACTGCAGGTGAATGTCCGTGTCGGACAAGCGGTTGATGTAGTAGGCCAAGCAGGTCGACCCAAGACAATCACAGGCTGGCAGACACAGAACACGCCAGTATTACTGGGCCACGGAGAGCGCGCGGAGCTTGAAGATGAGGAGTGGATTTCAATGGCCAATGTACTGGAAGGCGTGTGCATACTAAAGAAGGTGAGTAACACTTGAGACATTGTGTATGAGAGATGATGCACTAACCCGACTTCCTACAGAACCCCGACTGGGAGGCCCCGTAGACTGGCGACCATCGCCGTCGGCGGTCCAGCAGTTGCAACGGCATGATGCTGACGCCCGAGAAGCGACGAATGCTCAGCCCTCGTGGCAAGGGCAGGTTACCTGTCTGGCGCCTCTGTGACTGCTTCCAAGACCCCTGCACGCCACAGTGCTATACCTCGAAAGCTCTTGTCGAGGATAAGAAGAAGAAAGAAGAAGCGAAGAAACGCAAGGAGGCGGAAGAGAGGAAGCGTCGTCGCGAGGCAAAGTAGACGTACGTCTCAC
Source organism: Dothistroma septosporum (assembly GCA_002236755.2). Lineage (NCBI taxonomy): Eukaryota > Fungi > Ascomycota > Dothideomycetes > Mycosphaerellales > Mycosphaerellaceae > Dothistroma > Dothistroma septosporum. The sequence continues at coordinate 103,535 of NBZP02000044.1, forward strand.
TCAGGCATCTCTCAAGGTTTCCGTCTCACGCATCCTGGTATGACACGAAAGGAGCATGAAGCATATAGAGCAGCTTCATTGGCTGTGGAAGCGATGTGCAGAAATGGTCAATTGTACTATACGATATCTCACACGGCGTGCTCCATCTTGGTCGTCGTTCTCGATCCGATCGTCATTCTTCGTCCTGATAACGTGGTCAGTGCCGCAATCATAGGGGAACGGACGGAGCTGAGCCCCGATAATGTTCAAAAGATCCGATTGAAGCCGGGTATCGAACTAACCATACGTTCTGGGCTATGCCTTGACCCCTAGCCGTGACAATCCTCAACAGCCACCCTGCTCAAGCCTCCTCACACACCACCACAACCTTACGCCCTCACATCAGACGACTATGCACTGTTTGCTCCTTTCCCGCTTCCTCTCATTTACGACTGAGTCCGCCTTCAACAAGAGCGAATTCGAACCTACCGCGTACTTCCTGAGCAGGTTCCGACGGAAGAGCAACGAGAGCTCGACTTCTACACTTCACACTATTGCTTTGCGATGGAGTCTCTGTCACGTAAGACGCTGTTGGCGACGCAGGGGGTATCGCCCTCGTAGTAGAATCCCAGAGACTTGGGCGCGACTAGCCAGAGAGTTGTGATTGGGGAAACCGATTGCCCGAACGGACTTTTTTCCAACTCCTGCCATTGCTGCACGAGTAGATCGGGTTGTGGAGAATGGACTTGGAGAAACTGCAGAGAGAGTGCCAGTGAGCCGTTAAGAGCGTGTGGGGAATGCCATTTGCGACAGTCCGCTTGCCGGTGGAGATATGTGACCAGTATCTCTGGCTCCGAGTCTATGCATGCCAGCGCTTCTGCTGGTGGAAGGTTCCAAGCCTCGTCGTAGCGGTATAAGTCGACTTGATTGATGTAAGGTGCTTGGTGGTGATGGGTGGAAAGGCTGAGGGACCGAGCTACTCGGCATTCAAGTCTGCGTCGTAGCTATTGCCAATCATCTCAGTGCGAAGTAAGTGGCGAGGACCTTCCGCTTGACTTCCAAGCTGACGGAAGCCGCTTTCAGCTCAGTCTATTCGACTTTGTGATGCACTGAAGTGGTCAATACCGTGAAGCCATCTTGCTTGGCTGGGTTTGTTGAGCTACGGTCTTGGACCTCTATCCGACACTCAATGAACACTCTGCTCTCGGCAGGGCAGTATGCTACGCAATCCTGACCTGTATGGAATGCGGCTGTACGCTGCAGGCAGCCTTCATCCAGACGAGACATGGCCGAGGTAACGTCGTTCCGTAACTTCGTCAGGATCCTCGAAGGCACAATGGGACTCCCAATGGCATGGACGATACTGAACAACCTGATCAAGTCGGCCGTAGAGCCCCTCGATATCAGTGGTCGGATGCCAATAACATTGCGTTCACAAATCATCTTCCTCAGCGACTCGTCACTGGCAGCGCTGACATTCGTGCTTGCATGGTTCCCCATGCCCCAGGTTGAGCTTGACGGGCCGGATGACCAGAGGGTGGAAAAGCAAGGTAGGAGTTCGCAGAGGAGAAGCCAGAAAGTAGGTCAACAAGGTGTTGCAACAGATCTAGACTTGATCGGTACGCAGCGGCACACGCCCCACGAGAGAGCAATGTAAGGCTATCAGTGCTCCTGGTAGATCCAGAAACTCGCGCTCCCGACACATGGTTTATGCGGACGTTGTGGCACACCTTGACATTGACAGCTCATTTCAGGTCAGGGTAATACATGGGACGAAGGCGTGAGATGCATAGTCACGCTTGGTTGTGAGCGGCGGCGACCTTGAGCGTATGTCGTACTGGGTCGTTGTCCAGGCCGAAGTCTGCCTTTGACTTTACCTTTGTGTAACTCGCTGGTCATGATGAGGGTCGATGCCACGGATGCGTCGTGTTGAGAGAATGCGATCGTGGAAGAGGCGTTCCGCGATTCAAGTGGAGGCTACGGCCGAGACTGCTTGAAAGTATGTACGGCGTATTGTATGTTCAATAATCGCATCAGCCGAGGCGAGCGTTCCTGTACTATATCTTGCCTCTTGAGAGCAACATCATTCCACAAGACAGCATTTCCATCTCCTCGACTTCGCGCTCGTATCTCAAGTCGTTTCTGTAGCGACGTTATCCGTCACAAGCATGGCAGACACGACCAAATACAACTTCCCAGGCATCCGAACCACATTCCCAGAACCCTTCGTAGCACATGTAGAGTTGAACAGGCCGAAGAAGTACAACTCATTCAATGATGAGTAGGCAGAGCTGTCCAGCACTTCTCCCAACACTCCTTGTAACATAAACGCAGTGTCTTCCACGGCCTTGCAAAGACCTTCGACCTGTTATCGACAGATGAGAATGTCAGATGTGTCATTCTGTCAGGCGTGGGAGAGCATTTCTCAGCTGGTCTTGATGTGTGACCAGATGTTCTCACACTAAAACCGATGCATGCTAAGAGAGACTCGCAGGTGACATCCGCCTCCTCCTCCGGCCCCCTCTCGCAGCCTTCCAAGACCGACGACATCGCCCGCCGAACCTGGAAAGTCCGCCGTCACGTCTACGACTATCAGAACGGCATTAACGCAGTAGAGAGGTGCGAGAAACGTAAGGTCACTTTCCGCATCTCGAAGCATCTCGAATATATCCACTGACCTCACCACAGCCGTCATAATCCTCTGTCACGGCGTAGTCTACGGCGCCGCAATCGACCTCGCCCTTGCCGCCGACATTCGTCACAGCGCCAAAAACGCCCGCTTCTCCATCAAAGAAGTCGACGTCGGGCTCGCCGCGGACGTCGGCACTCTGAGCCGCCTCCCCAAAGTCGGAGTGTCCTATTCCTGGGCGAAGGAAGTAATCTACACCGCCCGCGTCTTTGGAGCTGAGGAAGCGGAGCGCGTAGGTTTCGTTTCGAAAGTTACAGGAACCAAGGAGGACCTTATCAAGGAGGGAATGGACCTCGCGAAAGTCATAGCGGAGAAAAGTCCCGTGGCGGTGCAGGGATCGAAGGCGTTGTTTGATTTCAGTAGAGATAGACCGGTGCAGGATGGATTGCTGTATACGGCTGCGTGGAATGCGGCGATGGTGCAGAGTGAGGATGTTACAAAGGCGATGTTGAGTGGGTTGAAGAAGACGAAGTCGACGTTTTCGAAGCTATGAGCATCCATGTATTCGATTTCTTGATCTTGGCTGCCTGTCTGTCTGTCTGGCTACTTCTCCTCCTGATCCTGCCAGAATGATACGCATCGAACCTCAATACTTTCCGTCTACGGAATATCGTCTTCCGGCGTTGCAGTGGGAGTACATGGCACCGTCTCCGAGGTTCTGCCAGTCGTCGCATCGAAGCATCGGAGCAGCAACCTAGCCCTTGACCTCAGCAGTAAGCTATACACCGACATTGAGCATGAGCGGAGCATCAGACGGCCGCCCGGTCATTGGATTGAGAAAGTATACATGCACACCCATAAGACATGCCGAAGCGGTTCGCTCAGTCCGTGCGAAAGATGCGTTGCTATGCATCTCATGCACAGGGAAGAGCTATTCGCATGTCTAGGTGTCGGATAGAATGCGCTCACGAGACAGTCGAGGCGGCTTTCGAACCTTGAAGACGAACTGTGAATGCGACGGACTCGACCAATGTCCTCGCGATAACGAAGATGGCCGCGATGCTTCTCCTGCGATAGTGCACGGCGTAGTCTGGGAACAAGGACCGACGCTGCGGTTACGCGTATTTCCACGCCTTTTTGCTCTTCGCAGTGACTGTGTTATCGCTGGACATGAACAGACCAACGAAGGGACTCAACGTCTGACTGTTGTGTAAAATACGTTCCCAATCTTCACTCGCGTGACTGTGACCTCGCTGTCCTCCTCTCCGGACGAGCAAGGGCCCAGTGGTTTAGCGCTCTGGGCGCAACATCGACAGATGAAGAATACTATATATACAATATTACGCAACCTGCTCCTTAAGCATGATTGGTTGATACCAGGCAAGATGGCCGAGTGGTTATGGCGTGTGACTCAAGCTGTTGCTTGCTCAATATAATTGAGTAGTATTCTCATGGGCTTTGCCCGCGGGGGTTCGAATCCCCCTCTTGTCACGACATTGTATGGGATCATCCATGCTACGTCATGATGATATCCTTGGAGCAACTTTTTTTGGACCAAATTTGGCCAAGAGAGTAGCAGACAAACTTGCATGGCTTCTGGGCCTATTCGTCATCTTTCCATAACTTTTTGTGCATTGGTTCATTGGACTTCTGGTCCAATGCTTGCACCTCCTAATTGCCTCATCACACATTGTCCATACTCACTTATTTTGACGATTTCCGGAGTCTTGTATTCAGGCACGACTCGCATTGTCCAAGGCTCCACGCCTGCCGATTTTCGCATTCATCTTTCCACATACTTTCTGGAACTTAACATCGGCCTGTTGCAACGCGATGATGACGACCTGGAAGGCGGCCTTGATTTCGTCCTGTCAATAGATCTCAGTACCAAGCTGACTGGACCAAAGTCATTGATGTTCACCAAGACGGTCACGAGATACTTGTGTCTTGTCACAAACGCCATGTTGTATTGCCCAGTATCCAGCTGGACTTCGGATTTGCAAGCCAGCTTAAATTCGATGTCTCGACACGCACCAATGCGGTTGTCCGTACGACTCTTTTTTCTTTGACGGAGTCACGTACACCTACAGGTATCAGACCACATCCGACACACATAGACTACCAGGTATTCCTTGCTCGTCATACTAGGACGAATACGGACGTTGTGGGCGAGCATGTATTGACACATTAATACTCTGAAATCCGTTGATAGTCCTGGCGGAACTGGCCCCGAGCTGTTGATCTCGCTGCAATTCTGAGGTCTCATGGTTCGACGAGACACTTCTCTCTTGAGGCTGCCCACCTTCCTGTGTGTCCGTCCACGCTTGGACTGGACTTACAAGCTACAGCACGGCGGACGTAGAGTGCTGTTGCAATCTTTCCAATATCGAAATTGCACTGTGACATGTGTACTCTCCGGAGACATTTTGTCAAAGTTGCGTGCACAGTACAAGTCGCGGGGCAATATCTGAGACGGGCGAAGAGATGCAGAAAGCTCTGGGACGGCGCGGAGAGGGGTTGGCGACCTGCCGTGATACGATGACAGTCGGTGGTGAATGTTGTATGCAGAGCTCCAAAGAGCCCATCAGATGCCTCCTGCTTATCAGAGCAGATATCGATTGGTACTGACGGAGCCAGATCCGACCAATCCTTCTTCGTCTTCACTACTGCAGGCGCCGTGGCACCTTGGCTGACGATGGCAGCCGTGTAAGCTGAAGGACATCACTTTGTCAGCATGGACAACATGAGCTCTGTTCACCGCATTCACTTCATCTGTCTCCTGCACGCCAGTCGTGGCAGGTTGACGCTGTCGGGACAGCGGATCTGTCAGTGCAAGCTGTCTGGAAAGTCGGTCTGTGCCGTCAGCTCCCAGATTGAACATCTCCGAGGGGAGACGGGAAAATGATCTGAAACTGCCTGATATCACGGGGCTAAAGTGATTGATGAGTCGTACGGGAGGCCATGGATACTGCCACGGCGGGGAACGTACCTGCAGACGTCAAATATTCCTTCGCCAACGCCTCACCGAACGGCATCTCCTCCCATACGTCTGCGAGCACGACCACGAGCACGACCACGAGCACTACCACCACGTCTGCCGCACAGAAGCCGAAACAGCGAAGTAGGAAGAAGCATCTGACGGAGGACGAGGACAATTCGAAGCGGCGTTGCATTTCCACCGCGTGTATAGCATGTCGGTAAGCAAGAACGCTTCTCACTGTGTAGACCTGCAAAAGTCGGCTTCACACATGATCGACAAGCGCACCCAACGCATACACCGGCATCCTCGTGCTACATATAGTGCACGCTTTCGTGTTACCTACTCTCAACCCGACGCAGCCGCTGACATGTCTCGGTGTATTACAGGAAACGCAAGAGCAAGTGTGACGGTAACACGCCTGCCTGCGCTGCGTGCAGCCAAGTGTAAGGTCAGGCGCAGTAGCCACCGTGCGACATCTGAGACACCCTCAGAACACCTGTGGCTTCTGTCCCCATTTCTTGAGACGCATAGGCTAACATACCTGAGTAGATATAACACAGACTGCGTGTACGATCCCACCTCTGACCACAGACGAAAAGGTGTCTACAAGAACGACCTCGACAACCTCAAAACGCGCAGTTCGACCCTACAGACCTTGATTCAGGCCATTCTCAACTATGGCGAGGACGAGGTGCCTGCTCTGATCCGAGAGATCAGAACTTGCGAAAGCCTGGATGCTGTGGCAGACAGAATCATAGCGAAAGAGACTGGAGAGGAACAGAACACCGACAATGAGGAGCCGTCACCGTCATACGATGAGCCAGAAGTCCCGATGCCGACGTTCGAAAGGACTCTGTACGGCAAGATGGGAGACTTACGCATGGATGACGGCTCCGTACGTTACATCGGAGGAACATCCAATCTGATCCATCTTGCTCCAGAGGAAGCGACCGACTATGCGAGCACCGACGACTATCTTCAACAAGAGAGTCCAATCACTTCGTGGACGAACGTTACGAACGAGCCCGAACTTGTTCTCCATCTTCTCAACATGTATTTCACCTGGCACTACAGCTTCTTCACCACTCTCTCAAGGGAACTTTTCTATCGCGACTTCTCACTTGGTCTTCCGCCTCCTAATACTCGGAGGAAGACCCACTACTGCACCCCCCTTCTAGTCAACGCTATGCTCGCGCTCGGCTGTCACTTCACGTCTCATGCAGGCGCTCGAGAGAACCCGGATGATTCAAGCACTGCCGGAGATCATTTCTTCCGCGAAGCGAAACGTCTCATCATGGAGAATGACGAGCACGAAAAACCGCACTTGACCACGGTCCAGGCGATGGCTTTGATGTCTGTGCGGGAAGCAGGATGTGGCAGAGAAGCCAAGGGTTGGGTTTACAGCGGAATGTCCTTCCGGATGGGTCTGGACATGGGTGAGTTGAAGCAAAGCACGGAAGGCACAATCTGTCGCAGACATGTGCGCTGAATCTCCAGCTCAGCAGCAGTCGCTGAGATATTGCCACGTGGTGTCCGAGTCTGGCTAACGCCTTTCTGCTTAGGTCTTAATCTCGACTCCAGCCAACTCACATCCAGCAAGTATGTCAGTGGAGACGAGAATGAAGACGATGTGCGAAAAATTACATTCTGGGGATGCTACTTGTTCGACAAGTGCTGGTCCAACTACATGGGACGACTACCTCAGCTGCCATCATCTCTGGTTACTGCAACGAAGTACGACGTCTATCCTGATGAGGAGTCTGCTCAGTGGGCTCCATACACTGACTCTGGTTTTACGTCTGCGCATGCACAGCCGGCGAGAACCCGTGCGGTTGCTTTGCAAATCACGAAACTTTGCGAGATCAGTAATGATCTCATGAAGTACTTCTACAATCCGTCAGATATGGAGAAGACCAAGGGCAAGGCGGCAGAGCTCAAGAAGCTGTCTGATATCCACACACGTCTTGAAGCGTGGCGACGTGAACTGCCCAAGGAGTTTGAGCCCAAAGAAGGCGGCCTTGCCGCCGTACTCGTGATGCAGTGAGGGCTCTATTGGGAATGATGAAGCTTGAGCTGACAATCGACCAGCATGTTCTTCCAATTGCTCTTCATACACCTATTCCGGCCGTTCTTGAAATACACCCAAGCAACTTCGCCCTTACCGCTGAATGTGAGCCCGCGCAAGCTTTGTACACAAGCTGCCGCCATGATATCGAAACTCATGCGACTGTACAAGCGATCGCACGGCCTGCGGCAGATACCCAACATTGCCGTCTACATCACCCATTCTGCATGTACAATACACCTGCTCAACTTGCCAGAGAAGAATGCGAAGCGCGACATCGTGCATGGCGTGAAACACCTCGAGGAGGTTGCCGAAGGCTGGCTCTGTGCTCGAAGGACCCTGGCCATCCTCAGCGTACTTGCCAGCAAGTGGAACGTGGAGCTGCCTGAAGAGGCCTCTTCAGTGCTTGCAAGGACTGATTCGAAATTTGGTTCGTATCTTGCGGAGGTCTCGTCGCCGTCAGCTCAAAGACGTCCATCGTACCAAATGAACCCGTCGTCAATGCTACCACAGCAGTGGCAGAGCTCTTCTCCCAGCCAGCAAGCTGGGACCTACCTTGGCACCGCTGGGATGCCAAGGCCAGTACTACCGGCCAGTAGCACAAGCGCCGCAGCGCCCGGTCACAGCACCAACTACAAACCCCCTCCACAAGACGCCAGCGGCATGCGACCACAACAATACCCGTCGGCGACGACTACGCCCGCGACTTCTCGTCGGTGGCAAAGTATAGACAGTACTCACACACGTGCCGGCGGCAGTCCAAGCGACATGTTCGGCGGAGTTGAGCAACTCATCCGCGAAAGCTCTGACTGGGCATACCGGGACCAAGCACAACTAGCCACAGGCTTCGAGAACTGGGACACCATTAGCATGGATCCCAACACTTGGACCAATTCGGTGGCTAGCAATACCGGAATGCAAGTCCCGGTCACCGCAGGTGCGGTGGCGGGTGTCAGCGTACCGCCGGCAATGCAGAACGGCGCGATGTCCATGGCTCCAAACAGCAGTGGCATCTTTGCACCTAGTGTAAGCGCTGCTGCGGATGGTACAGGCATGGCGAATTGGCTGAACAGTATGAATGCGTACAACATGTCGGCAACTGCATATAATGAGGACGAATGGTATAGATGATGCGACATGGATTTACGACCTGACTTTGGCGCTGGCTGGTGGCTGTCCTGCGGGCGCATATGCAATTGGAATCTGCAGATGTATGAAGATACCCGGATCTCACGCGATCATATATGATGTGCAATAGAGCCTCATGAATCCGATGTATCACTCTTATTGGCTTCCAATCGTCGTCAAGCTAGCTCACGGCTGCATAACGCCACGGAGAGGGCGACCACGAGGGCGCCGAACCATGTCAGCACGCAGTGTAGATCGTAGCGCCACTGACCGGAGATGCATTGAGCGCAGTTGAGGCCATGTAAGCAGATACCCAAGTGAGGGCCGAGCTATATTTGAACCACCGCGGTGTGCAAACCACCTGCCTTGTGTGGCGAGCAGACGTCGATCCTTCTAGCCGAAAGTTCCGCCGAGGGTCGACTATACCGACTTCACCTTCTGCTGTGTCCTTTGGCGGGGGGTTCTTGTTCTTGACGTCTTAATCTCGAGAATGGAAATTGACTCAAAGTACAGATAAGAAAGGGTGTTCACTACCTTCATCCTCTCCGAGGACACGGCGGCAGCAAGAGCAGTCACCACAATGGCCGACTCTGATTCTGCAGTACATCTCCCTTCCATCCAAAGCAAATGTACGCGCGCCAAGACTGACATCCCTCAGAAGAATGCCAATCTCGCACGCGTGAGGGACAATCAAAGAAGATCTCGAGCTCGCCGGAAAGAATATCTCTCGGAACTGGAGTCGAAATACCAAAACTGCGAGAGGGTCGGCGTTGAAGCGAATGCAGAAATCCAAACGGCGGCACGATTAGTCCTGGCCGATAACAAGAGACTGCGAGCAATGCTCAAATCTCTTGGAATCAGCGATGCCGATATCGATCGCTCGAGCCAGACTCCCGATGCAGCGAAAAAGTTGGAGGTAATGTTGAGTCAAAGAAGGCCGTGTGGCGGCGGAGCTGTTCCTTGTGGTGAGGTAGCAGGATCGAGGCCTGCGTCTACTGGTCCATACATCTCATCCTCATCATCTCAGCCACACCTTGACTCTCCAGCCTTCGAAGCCCTGGACAGCTGGTCTGATGGAAGTAGAATTCATGCCATGGGCATGAATCAAGTCCTCAGCCATCATCAACGACAACCACGCATCCTAGAACCGAAATCTCCAGCTCAAAGACCCGAACCACCACAGCAGGAAGAATCCTCAGAACCCCGATCCTTCGAAGAAACTCTCACCCGCTGGTCGGACGGAAGTAGAATCCACCCTACGGAGATGAACCAACTTTTCAAGTACCAACAGCAGCAACCTTACGGCACACAATCCAATCCAGACACAGCGGAGACCTACCCTTCTACGAACTCCCAGTCATGCCACGAAATCGCCGACACGATCCGGATGATGAATCCGGACTTTGGAGTGGAGCTCGAAGCGGAGCTGGGGTGTCGGGGGGACGGCGGGGAGTGTAGTGTGAGTAACTTGCAAGCGTTTGATGTTTTGGATCGATGGAGTGATGGGAGGGGGGCGTTTGCAATGGGGCTACCGCCTGGGTGACAGTTTCCTCTGCATACATGTAGACATAGACGCGGGTATATGTGTTGAGATGCCCGTATTGCAATAGTGCAAGGATTTTGGCTACTTCTCTTCCTCCCGCCTGTACTTTCCCCGCTGGTACGACTCGCTATGTGTCCCTTCTAGATTGTCTTCGGTGTACAGCGACTGACTGGGGAGTTCGTGTCATACACAGTCCGGGGATGTAGTCCGCAATTTCCGCGCAGTGATATAATGAGGCCTTTCTCCTTCCCACCATAGTCACGGTCTTGTCTTCTGCACCTAGGCTTCGAGTCTCGGAGTACTGAGAACAGGCAAATGCTTTGACTATGAGTGATTACTTATCTTTCCACTTCCAGGAAAAGATCGCCTAATCTCCCATCCGCCCTGACCAGCGCTGCAAAGTCAGACTTGATATCGCACTCTTTTTCGACCGCAGCAGTCAAAATCTCCACCGTCCGTTGAAGTTTCGTCCTCAATGCTTGCGCCCCGTCGCGATTATGCTCCTGATCAGCTAGATTAAGCCAGCAAAGACACAAACCCTTCAACACCTCCCCACGATGCACCACCATCCTCGGCCACGCGTTCCTGATCAGCGCCTGCAGGGGTCCCACTGCGCTTTCTAGCATGTTCAGATCAGAGACTGCTAAACGGTGACTGAGAGTCTCGGTCATCATGGGGAGGATATATTTGATATGTTTCACGCAGTCGATTCCGAGGACGTCCAGGTACGTCGTGAGATGTTCGAAGAGGAGGGCGACGATTTTGGGATGGTTGGAGCAGTGGGTGTAGGCGTATATGATGCCTCTACGGATGACCGAGTCGAGGAACTTTACGCGATTGCGGTGATTCGTGCCGAGGGGCTGAGTAGCGTCGGGAGGAAAGCGATCTCCAGCCAAGGTCAGGAGGCATGGATATGTTGCTGCGAGAATTTCGATGGCTTCGGGTTCTGGTGTGATGTCGGGGAGGTATGTCAAGCAGGGCATGAGAGCTTCTTCGAAGACTTCGCCGAGACCGGTACGGGCGAGGAGGGAGGGTGGCGTGGTAAAGAGAAGTTGGTGGAGGAGTCTTACGCCGATGATTTTGTACTGGGTCTCCCAGTCGTCGAGGAGGGTGAGGATCGGTGGCACGACGAGAGGCCACATTTCCTCAACGGTTGTCTTGTTCAGACTACGCACGACCCAAAGCAGTATGTCCAAGATGTATGCATCCTTCGAAGCTTTCCAAGCTCTCTCCGTAGCATCATCCATCGACTTCATCGTCATCTTCTTCGGCAGTGCTGGCGTGGCGACTTTACGGCCTTGCTCTGTGACATTAGATGGACTGGCCTTGATGAACAGAGGACGAATCGTCAGCTTCAGGAAGTGTCGTAGCAGGCCGATGGTAAGCTCACCGTTCGCTTGGTGGTTCTTGACCTCCTCTATAGCCTGTGCCGGATCGGTGATGCCGGGATTACGGAGCTGCCATGCCATGACCACATCTAGGGCGTCCTTCATCCATGGTCCTGGAGGTGTGCCGATGGCCTTGGCGAGTTGTTTGCCATCTAGGAGAGGCCTCAATGTGCATACGTCGAGGATCTCGAGGCTACGGATGTGGTCGATGAAGCTGGCATATTTGCGCTCGATTGCTAGTAGATGTCAGTCATGAACCACAAGATGGTGGTCGTTGCACCTGCCTTCCACCCGGTCGCGACTATTCGCCACATCCACTAACAACGCATACACCACCTGACTGCGCCAGCTGGCGCCCCACCTCCGTATCGCTATGCCTAAAACGTCTCGAGCGGCAGGGTCCTCCCCTTCGATCTTCTTGTCTGGTCTGCGCTTCTTCTCGTGCAGTCTGTCGACGAGGCTCGAAACCTCATTCTGATTCCGCACAGAAGCACCAACCACATCACAGATCTTGTTCGGCGCCTTTATGCCTTCACGTGCGACGTTGACAGAAATCGCTGGCGGCGCTTTGCGATTAGGCTCTGGCGACATAGGTTCAGGGGCATCGCGGTATGGCACGAGGGCCGCCAATGTCCAGGCGAGATACCGTTCGTCCTGGTCACGGATCAAGTTATCATGGATGATGCCGCCGGAGGTAAGGTCCTCGACTGTATCGATAAGCACTTTCCAGCCTTCAGTGTCTGGCGAGTAGTGATCGTCGTTTGTAACGGCTGGATCGGAGAAGATTGTGTCGTACAGATCAAGCTCAAAGACCAGTCGAAGTGCTTCGTGCGGATCCGGGCCTTGCAGAGACTTCTCCATCTCAACACCGACACGCTCTCTGCTGATCTTCCTCCGTAGTGCATCCTTGATGTCGCCATTTCTCATCGCCTCTAGCGCATCTTGATCTATGGTGTAGCCCAGTCGGCTGGCAAATCGGATGAGTCTCAACACACGTAGTGGGTCGTCCTTGAACGTCTGATATGGCTCGAGGGGCGTTCTGATGATATTGTCTCGCATATCATCGTGGCCTTGGCCTGTGAAGTCCTCAATTTCCTCGGTGTTGATGTTGTAGAACATGGCGTTCACGGTAGCATCCCGTCGCAGAGCATCTTCTTCTGGCGTGCCAAATTCCATCTGAGGATTGCGACTGTCATCAGAGTACGTCTCTTTACGCAAGTTGACAAAGTCGATGTCCATTCCAAGGATCTTCACAGTAGTGGTCTCCAGATGCTTAGACTTTTCCGGATTCGCTTCAATCTTGTGCAGGCCACCAACGGTCTTGGACTTGTCTGTGGTTCCAGCCTTTGCGCTCTGCTTCTCATTGGCAGCAATCGACTCAAGACCGTATTTCTCCAGATTGCCTGGCAGCTCGAGATACTCCTTCATCCTAAGGGCAAATTGAAAGCCAGTCATCTTGTTGATCGCCACATCAATGTCGTGACTCTGTACGCCAAGTAACTTGTCGCGAACCCATCCTCCGGTGAAGCGTAGCACAAGTGGCTCTTTCTCTAATGCTAGAGGAAGTGGCACCTGGCTTTCGACGTTGCTTGATATGGGATTTCCCTGAATGTATTCTGCAGTGTCGAGGAGCAGTCTTCTGAAGGTGGTCTCTACCGGAGTCATGTCGATCGTCGGTTGGGGAGTGTCATCCTCGACCTCTTGGACCAGCACGGGCGCCATGTTGGAGAATGCTCGCCTTCTTGGCGGCGTTGGGCTGTCGAGTCTGCGTCGTTTGTAGCCTTCAGGTGACGTCGTGACTAGTCGGACCGGAGACATGCACGATACGTTGCTGCATCGAAGTGTTGTGACAGGAAATGGAGGCCGTAAGCAGAGGAGTGATGCTCTTTTGATGGATCCTCCGGCCAAGTGAGTCAACTTTTGATGAGTTGGTAGCATTCACCGCGCGAGTGCGATATGGGTCATGTAAAAGCTGCTGAGTCCAGTGCCGCGCGACTTGTTCACACTAAGCAATATCCGGCGGGGACCTGATAAAGGTGTATTACTGCTTGTGGTATTGATGTATTCATGGGCGTGTTTGTATCCACGAGTCTCGGCATTTTTTGGTGGAGCTGAGCTGCACGATGTCATGTCGGCGGACTCGACGCCGAAGGACAGCACCACCAGCACCAGCACCGACTCCTTTGATATGCATTGCATGAAACTTTGCCCATACTAACACCCGACGTTTCATACTTCTCAAAGCCACTCCCACCGTCCGCTCATGATCCCGATAGCAGTACCGACGACGCCCTCTCGCCGAATACCAGGCTCCGCTAATGCCACCGCTGGATGACCCTCCCCATTCGCCGCACGAGTCTGATTCCGAGCCAGCCATATCCGTGCATAAGAGACAACTTGGCAAGTCGCCGCTGTCCTCGATCTCACGCTTGCCATATCGCCGGTCCAATGCCTCCCTCTCGAACTTGTTCTCCTCGACGACGGCACTGCCCACAGGTTCGGGATCACCTGGCGCATCGGGAAACACGACTCCTACGACGGTGACGAGGAATGGCTCCGTCTTCTCGCCTAGTGGGACCACGGCAGTCAGGTCGCCTTCGCCGGTGCCATCCGGGTCGCTTGCCAACAACCATACACGAGATGTGATCCTCCGCGCATTCTCTCCACATGTCTCAGTGCTCGCATCGCAAGATACGGACGAGCTGGTTAGACACAAAGGGATCAACGGGGGCTTGCTAGATCTGCTGCGGCCCTTTGGTGAGCGCGTATCAGGCAAGGTGACGATAAGAGACAGTACTGGAGTCAGCAGGTCATACGAGGATTTTGCGGTGCGATTCACGGGAGTGAAAGATGGGCTGGAAAGTCCTCGAGCGGCAGATCGAAGAAGTGCAGACTCGGCAGGCGGTAGACAGCGAGCATCTCTGCTGGAATTCAAGCCAGCGAGGCTCAGAACGGGAGGAGACGTGCCGCAAGTGGAAGAGCTGGTAGAGAGACATCTCACATTCGCGGAAGAGCATTCTGGACCTGTGGAGGACTACATCTCGGCCAAGGATGGCGACCTCGCAGATCCAAATGCGATCTCGCCATTCTACAATCTCTACATACGAAGACTGCTATCTGGCTTACCCATGGTGCCCTCTGAGACATTCGCACACCCGGTGGCTGCTGTCATCGCGATCTCATCCCGCTCAGCATCGCCCATAGAAGAGCTGCGCAACCTGTACGACTCATCCAATACTGGCGAGCACCGGTTGCCGCTGTGGGTGCATAACGAATATTTACGCTACTATGTCTTGATACATGATGAAGACTACGATGACATTACGAAGTCGATGGCGCTATATGACCAGATGAAGAGGCACTTTGGCTTGCACTGTCATCTTTTGCGACTGCGCAGCACGCAGTGTGTACCGTCGGACGATGACAGTGTCAAGCTGCAGCATTGCGAATGGACTTCCGCGGCTGAAGAGCTGTCGGAGATTGTACGTCGTGAGACAAATGATGACGAAGAGGATCCCACGGCGTACATTTTCGAATCCGACGCAACAGCGGTACGAGCCTTCGTGCGGGAGATGGTCACACAGTCGATCATTCCTTCTATGGAACGCGCATCCGCCACATGGAACGACCAGGTAGCATCAAGGCGGCGCGGCTTGAGTGGCAGATTCATGTCGTTGTCGAAGCGATTCACCACCGGCTTTGGAGCTCGCACCTCGTCTGGACCATCTCTTGCTGCCGGTGGGAGCAACTACGACAGTCTACAAGGCTTTTATCGACCGGACGCGCCAGAAGCAGTCATGCGAAAGCTTGCAGATTATGCCATCATGCTTCGCGACTTCAAATTGGCGCATGGCACGTTCGAGATCCTCTGTCAAGACTTCAAAAACGACAAAGCATGGCGACACTACGCGGGTGCAAACGAGATGTCGGCAGTCAGTTTACTGCTGGCCACAGGGGCGAGTAGCAAGATTCGCATAGAAGGCATCGACCAGTACCTGGAAACAGCCTACTACTCTTACGTGACGCGAGCTAACGCACCCTATAATGCTCTGAGGGCTCTTATTCTTGGTGTGGAGTTGCTCAGGATGCGTGGCGGCAATGCTTTAGAAGCAGCTACACATTGGTCGAGCAGGATCCTCGATGACAAGTTGGTCGGTCCGGTAGGGCATGTGCTACTTATGGAGCGTATTGGCAGCTGCTTTGACGAGAGAAGGAATATCGGCGGCCTTCAAGGCGAGGACAGACATCGTAAAGCGGCGTTCTGGAACATGCTGGCTGCTGATGCGTGGCTCCGTCTCGAGAAGGCGTCGCAAGCTGAGAAGTGCCTGTCAGAAGCCGTTCGTCTGTACGGCTTCAACGAAAAAGACAACAAGGTGCAATTCGATGCCATGGCGAACTTCCTGGCATCATTGCAAGATGCCATGGCCGTGAATCGAGCGGGCGTACACCACATCGATGGCGAAGATCTGCTGGGTGACGAGGTCGTGGAGCCAATGCAAGACGAAGGCGAGCAGCTGGCCAAACTACCGCCGGGCTTTGGACATAATCACAGAAAGAGCTTGAGTATGTCAGCGCCACCGCCAGTACAGATGGCTTCCTTTGACCCGCTTGGCGCACTGCCAACAGCTTATGAGAACGGTGATGCAACGCCTGTGAGCCCGCATGCGGCAGATGCGACCAGCTTAAGTTCCGTACTGGAGCGGAAGGATAGACGCGATGATGGGTTTGAGTGAGGTTGAGGTGATCTGATTTGATGTAATTAGCGATGGCGTGCGGCGTTCTGGGGGTGGCATTGCACGATACAAATGCGCAACGAACAAGCATTGGTGCTTCATTCTCACTTCAGTTTCTAGCAGCATTCTCAAACGTGGGCTGACTTGTGCATCAGCTACAGCCTTCAGTAAAAGGTCAGTAGAAAAGCCCTCGGCATTCGACTGACAACCTCTTCACCCAGACTCCAATAAATCACCATCACCACAGCGACCAAAGTCTTCGATGAGATCAACAACAACAATGGCGCGCACCAAGAACTACGAGGATGCCATCGGTCGTAAGCACAAGAACATGCCTCGTCGCCAAGAAGTCACACAGCGCTGCGTCGGCTCTCCGCTCAAGAATCCCGATGATCAACGCGACTCTCGCCTTATGGGCTCGACGGCTGAGCTTCGCAACAAGATCTGGGAGCACGTATTCCAGGACAGTGTCGTTAAGCTCCGTGATCGCCGCAAAAACTACATCGAGCTATGTTTGAATGCTCCAGGCCTGCTTGTATCCTGCAAGCAAGTTTACCCTGAGGCTGTCGGCATCTACTACACCAACACTGCCTTCAAAGTCTGGTACACTGCCAAGAGACTTCGCTGCAAGACCGCTTGCACTCCCACGCGTCTGCCGGAGTTCCTTCATGGCATTGGAAAGGAGAAAGCCAGCCTCATCCGCAACATCTACCTCAATGATCGGAGGGACGATTGGCGTACAGATACCCCCCGAGAGCTAATCATCAGCCGCAGCCAGTCGGCTGCATGGACGCTGCATCAGGGTATGCTCGAGGTTCAGCAAGCTTATGGCATTACTGTGGCGCCTGGCGTACTTAAGGGACGTTTGGTGACATGCGAAGGGGAGGATCTCTGGACCAGCAGACCGGGAAAAGCCAAAGATGAGCTCTTGGCGAAGCTGGCGGAGAAGTGTCAGGCGTGAGGTATGTATACTGACGTAGACTTGTGATAGTTGCAGAGCTGACGGAGGCTAGGAGTGATCCCATGACCTCGTCACCATTTTGTCCCGCTCCTAGGCAGACGATGAAGACATGAAACCAAGCTCGCACGAAGTGATAGTGTGCTCGACCGCGAGCTCACTTCACGCATCATTGGCTGTGTCACATGTCCGGGCCCACTTTACTTTTGGACAGGATCCAAAAGCTTTCCTTCGTGCTGTTCTACCATCTCACTGACGAGTCCACTTCCAAACCTCACCACCACCACAACTCCACCAACACGACCAAAAAGTATCCGTCCCGTTCGCAAAAGCGAAGCAACCAACACATCATCGGAATCGATCACAATACTGACCACATTGAGTGCCAGAACCATGGCCCGCCGCAGACCCTCACCTCTCGCGGACCCAGCAGACCAGCGTCAATCTCGCTAGATGGGTCTGCCAGCCGAGCTCCGAAATCGCATATACTACTACATCTTCAACAAATTTGTCGTCAAAATCCCACGCCGGCGGGAGCCCAATCCCAAGGGCCTTCTTGAGGCACCGGGACTCCTCGTCACATGCAAGCAAGCGCACGCCGAGGCTATCAACATCCACTACTGCACCGTCGCCTTTCAAGTCTACAACTGCTACTGCCCAGACAGCGTTACTCGCCTGCCAAAGTTTCTCAAGACCCTGGGCCAGCAGAAAGTCGACCTCCTCCGCAGGATCAGGGTCCGCCATATCTCTATGAGTGGCTGCTTCAACATCCAAGACTTGGTTCACAGCGAGGTCGAGGGAGCGGAGCGGGCGCTGGAATGTGCAAGAGAAGAAATTCTGAAGGCCCCTAAGAAGGTCACACTGAAAGAGGGCGTGCTGAAGGCTTGTGTGTCTATCCACAGTGCTGAGCATCACTTCAAGGCATGGACTAGTGAGCCGTCTAAGGTCGCGGACAAGTACTTGGCCAAGGTTGCGAAGGAGAAGTAAAGGCACGTATGCGTGGCAGAACTACTTCAAGCGATGAGACTGACAATGTATGAAAAGGACAGATCAACCGAACTCAATGTCATATCGGCACCCCCTGGGAAGGTGGACCATGACGGAAAGCTTGCATACGAGGCCTGAGAAGGGAGGGAGGCACCGTCTGGAAGATGTCTGCGGAGATGACAAGCACCATCAGAATCACTTTCATACAATGTGCAATTCAGTTCTGTCCATTGACCTGGTTCTCGTGTGTTGTGCAAGTCGGCCAAGCCATTGAGGACATGTATGTGGAGGATCCTTCCTCGGCACATCATCCGATCCCGACCACGGCATGAATTTTAATCCTTCTCGCATTGTCAAGACGCGTACTGTAGCCGGATCACGATCTTAACTACCATCATCATCCTAACTTCAGCATCAATGCTCGGACTAATTGAGCCCGACGATGGTCATTTGCTCGTCTGCTTGCTGTGCTCCGGTATTGAAGCCGACGGAGACTTCTCGCCTTCGGCCTCCCCCTCGCGTCTGAAACGCGTGTCAAGAACCACAAGGATACGCGCTGTACGATCCTAGGCAAGTCTGGTATCAAGTTGACTTATGCGCTGCCAACTGGCCCTCGCTTTTGATCATGACCGGGTCGCTGAATCCACAAGATCGCAAGATCAAAAGCTGGGTCAGCTCTTCCCGACTTCCGGTACCTGAAGTTACTCTGGAGTAAAGTCACGGCCGTCCTTTAGCTGTATAATGGTGCACAGCTCAGGTCGTCATCATGGCAAACCACAGCTACGACCACGACTCGTTGCCAACATCTTCGACATGACGGCGCCTCGCAGATGGACACAAGACTCCTCCATGACCCAGACCAAATGTGGGCGAGCACACGTTCCCAAATAATTCATGTTCCTGGCAAATCGCAGGCAGAGTTCACGCATCCCCGCGAGAACCTGGACCCTCATCCATGGAGATGACAGAAAAAGCACCATATTAATCTAACTCTACGTGGGTATTAATCTAGCTCTCACCTCTGAGTTGCTTGCTTGATGCATTGTCTCTCGTTATCGTCAATCTTTCCGAAGATGGGTCGCTTTCTTACGCTCGCGTTGTTGGCGCAGACTGCTGTTGCGCAAGTGGGCGATCCGCTGAGGTATGTCGATCAGTTGGTTGGATCGACGAATGGAGGTATGTGTATGACCGTGGTTTCGGCGAGACTGAGGCTGATGCGCTGTCCAGGCAATGTCTTTGCAGGCGCGACTTTGCCATATGGCTTGGCTAAGGCTGTCGCGGATTCCGACAGCGAATACAGGCAGGGTGGATTCACATCAGATGGAGCAAATATTACTGGCTTCTCAAGCATGCATGATGGTGGAACCGGGTACGTGGGACTTGTCGTGCTTGACGAGCAATGGCCGGCAGAGGCATGAACTGATTGCACGCAGAGGAAAAGCTTCCCTCGGCCTGTTTGCGCTGTTCCCTTACGCCTCTTGCGCGAACGACACGATCGACGGTTGCAAGTTGCCCAAGGTCTCGAGGGCCACCCCGTACATCAATGACTCTGTCCAGGCAGCTCCCGGGTACTTCAGTATACAGCTCCAAGGAGGTGTCCGAGGTGAGATGACAACGGCGCAGCACACGTCGCTCTTCCGCTTCACATTCCCCGAGGGTGGCAGTCCCTCGATCATCCTAGATCTGACAGATCTGTCGGACTCGAGACAAGACAATGCTAGCATTTCTGTGGATGGCAATGGCCGTATGACGGGAGAAGCCCGGTTTCAACCATCATTCGCTCAGGGCACCTACGTGGCATTCTTCTGTGCAGACTTTCGGGGCTCGATCAAGGAAAGTGGTATCTGGGTGAACAGCCGGGGAAGCGCGGATGTAAAAGACCTGAAGATATCAAGAGGGATAAACTCGAGTCCTTTGCCTGGCGGAGGTTTCGTACGGTTCATGAATGCTAGCCCTGTTCTGGCTCGAGTCGGATTGAGCTACATCAGCAGCGAGCAGGCCTGCCAACTTGCAGAGGAGGAGATTCCAAACTTCGACTTCCGCGAAACGCGATCTACTGCCACGGATATCTGGAGACGGAAGATGAGCCCGATTGATGTTTCGACGAGTGGAGTGGACGACAGTGTGCTGACGAACTTCTACTCTGGCATCTACCGAACGATGATCAATCCGCAGAACTACACAGGTGTCAACCCAGTAGTCTCAGCCGACAAGATCTACTTTGACAGCTATTACTGGTAGGTCACACGTTACGTACGAAGTTGCTGGCCGCAAGCTGACATTGATACAGCATCTGGGATCTCTTCCGCTCGCAGATGCCGTTCCTGACCATCTTCGACACACCTGCATTGATACAAATGCTCCAGGGTCTATTGACGCTTTATGAAGTCCAAGGATGGCTGCCAGATTGTCACATGTCGTTGAATAAAGGCTACACCCAAGGCGGTAGTAATGCCGATGTTGTGATGGCGGATGCCTACGTCAAGCTGAATCGCCTTGCTCAGATCGACTGGGACTTGGTGTATGAGGCAGTGGTCAAGGATGCTGAGGAGGAGCCATACGGTATGTCGTTCGCTTCGGCTCGTCTGAATCGACTGACGGTCCTGCAGACTGGTGCTGTCAAGGCCGAGGAGGACTTGACAGCTGGAAACGCCTTGGCTACATCCCCGTTCAGGACTTCGACTACAAAGGTTTTGGAACTATGACACGATCGGTATCCAGAACTCTCGAATACAGCTACAACGACTTCTGTATATCAGAGATTGCTCGAGGTCGCGGCAACCAGGGCGATGCTGAGAAATACGAAAAGTCCAGCGAGAACTGGCAGAACCTCTTCAAGGCTGACCAAACTTCCAACGTGCTCAACACTACAACCGACACCGGCTTCGTTGGCTTCCTCCAACCCAAATACCTCAATCAGACTTGGGGCTTCCAAGACCCCCTTCACTGCTCCAACCTAGACCAGAGCACAACCTCTATCTGCTCCCTCCAAAACACCGCGGGCGAAACCTTTGAGAGCTCAATCTGGGAATACTCCTACTACGTCCCCCACGACCAAGCCCGCCTAATCAGCACCTTCGGCGGTCCCGATACGTTCGTCCGTCGTCTAGACTACCTACACGACCAGAACATTACCTACATCGGCAACGAGCCCGCCTTCCTCACCGTCTTCCAATACCACTACGCCGGTCGCCCCGCCCTCTCGGCAAAACGCGCCCACTTCTACGTCCCCGCCTACTTCTCCCCTACCAACGGCGGACTGCCCGGAAACGACGATTCCGGCACAATGGGTGCACTCCTCGCGTTTATGATGATGGGTCTTAACCCCGTACCAGGGCAGAATGTATACCTCATCACGCCACCGTTCTTTGAGAGTGTGAATATCACGAGTCCGCTGAATGGCAAGGTTGCGACGATTAGGAATGTGGGCTTTGATCCGTCCTATGAGGCGATTTATATTCAGCGGGCCACGTTGGATGGGAAGCCGTATATGAGGAATTGGATTGATCATGGTTTCTTTTTGGAGGGGAGGGAGTTGGTGCTGTATCTGGGCAGGAATGAGAGTCGATGGGGAAGGGGGACGGAGGATTTGCCGCCGAGTTTGAGTGAGTATCAGTTTTAGATTTGTTGGTAGAGAGGTGGGCTGGGGGGATATGTTTGTTGTGCTACATTCTCCCGTCATCTTCATCGCCATCTGTGTCCTGGGGGTCTTCCGACAAAAAGTTTGAGATGCATCGTACGCCTGTAGTGTCACTCTCGTAGGCGACGTGCTTACACACTGCCGTCTTGTGTCGATGGGCGCCACTTGTGTGAAAGTCCGTAAGAGCATTTCGAGTTTAACATATCCCCCAACGCATGCGCTAGAATTACAGAGTGAACTAACAGAACTTGTGCGAAATTCTGCTCTAGTGTCTGTGCCTGGTGTATCACTCTCACAGCCTGACCATCACGGCAGCCCTCCTCACCGTCGTCCCACATGTTTATCACACATACTACCTCAACACTAGTTGCCTGAGGCACCAACAAGAAACCGCCCACTCAAACCACAACATGTCGTCCAAAGAAGCTCACAAACCAATCTGCCCGTCTCAGCCAATCGCCACGGAACGTACATATAAGCCTCGCATACCCTCCGTCTAGTACGCTTCCCGCCACACACGCATAGTCAGGCACACGCAACCTGGTTCCCTGGTCGAGATATGCGCTAATAGCCGCGAGAAGCGCGGCCGGAAGCGCGTTTGCCGCCGCCGCGCTGATCAGTTGTTTCGCTGGCGAGAAACTTGCCGAGCGCCAAAAGCCAGACGGTTCCCTTTCCCATTATCTCACATCTTCGTTTCCAGGATGCGTGGTGGCCGCAGTATTCCGGATCTG
Source organism: Dothistroma septosporum (assembly GCA_002236755.2). NCBI lineage: Eukaryota > Fungi > Ascomycota > Dothideomycetes > Mycosphaerellales > Mycosphaerellaceae > Dothistroma > Dothistroma septosporum. The sequence goes on from NBZP02000044.1 coordinate 126,296, forward strand.
CCCAGGGTCGATGGGTCGGAGGATTTCGACGCGCTTGTCAGGAAGCTGAGCGTGTAGGTCCTGCTGTGCTTTGCCGCGGGAGAGGGGGGCTGGGAATCGAGTGCGGTATTCTTTGCTGACGTGTCTTTTTTGTGGGATGATAGGTACTTTGTGCAGGCGATTGAGGCACCGCATGAGTGGGATGAGTTGAGGAGGGATGTGTATGGGCAGGTGTTGAGGCCGTTGGTCAGGTATTTGGTGGACGATGTGCAGCATGAGGCGGTTGTTAGTGCTTTGCTGTAAGCGCTGGTGGTTTCTTGCAGAAGTGGTGGGTGTATGCTGACGGGGTTATAGGGCGCTCAAGTGGCATTTCTCGGCGTTGGAGACTGGAGATGATCGTGGAATTAACGAGACGCGTGGGTTGGCGTGTGAGCTGGTGGCGTGGTAAGTTTCCCACCTTGAAAACAGCGTGCCTGCGGGAGTGACTTGGACGGTGAAGGCAAGCGCAGTACTGACTTGTGAAGGCGCTTTGTCACTCACCTGACACAGCGAGAGACCATCGACTTCCTCTGCTACGATCTGCCTCCGCCCAGGAAACCACAGAATCTTGGAGAGGGCAACGGCGACATCGAGAACGCCGACTATGATGCAGTCCTGGAAGATTCTAACCACGAACGGGCTCCCCTTCTGGACACCACCGCGTTCGGACTTGACGAGTCGTTCTATGACGAGCACGTACAGCGTGACAGTATCTGTGCAGAGGAGTCCGACTTTGCGTCCATCTTTGCCAACTTGAATGCCCTGGAAATCGCAGCAGTCGCCAATGCGAAGGCATTTCTGAGCCAGAAGTCGATTCAGCAGATCATTGTCCAGATCTGGACGGGGGATATCGTGTTTTGGGAAACACTCAGCAAACGTTCTGTGAAACGGGCCAAGGTCTACAGGAAGAGTCAAAGCGATCCATTCTGTAGACTGAGAGTGCCCTTGTACTTGAAGGCTTTCGAGGTGTTCTTCTTTGCCGCCTTCTTGGTGTTCTACTACATCGTATTGGTGCAGAAACATTCGAGCGCGGTGACCGTGCCGGAGATCCTTCTGTATGTTTGGTTGGCTGCCTTCTCTTACAATGGTATGTGTAGCTGAGAGGATCGCGATAACTCAGCTGACATGCCGTCAGAGCTCGTGGAGTTCTGGGACGCCGGTAGGACATTCTACGCCACGGATTTCTGGTCGTTGTGGGATCTCGGGATCATATTCGTTGGAGTCGCGTTCTTCGCTACCCGAATCACTGGTCTGGTGCGGCATGACCATATCGTTACCGATGTTGCCTTTGACATTTTATCCGTCGAAGCTCTATTCCTGGTGCCAAGGTGAATTGATCGTTCGACGTCCTCGAAGGAAGATCACTCACGCTCCTGACAGAATCTGCTCATTGCTCAGCTTGCACCCGTACTTTGGCATGCTGATACCCGTCCTGAAAGAGATGGTGAGTCGACCAGCAATTGGCTCGGTCTCTCACACTGACAACAAGGCAGACCAAAGATTTCGTCAAGTTTCTCGGACTTGTCAGCATACTGTATCTTGGTGGGTTTCGGGAAGATGGACCAAAGCCGCGAGGTTGGCTGACCATGATTAGGCTTCAGCACATGCTTCTCGTTCTTGGCACGGGGCAACTACACATTCGCAAAGATGAATTGGATCTTGATCAAAGTCTTCTTTGGGTCAAGCTACTTGGGATTCGTGAGTACTCTGCTGCTGCCGAACTATTGCCTCTACGCCGCATACTAATATTGGTCCAGGATGTTGCAGAAGAAGTATGGCCTAGCACGTCACTTCGAAGACGCCACCAACTAATACACTCCAGATCTCTCCAGTGCTTGGAACCTTGATCATGTTTGTGTTCGTCTGCCTGACGAACATCTTACTGATTACATCGTTAATTTCGCTGTTGAGCAACAAGCTCGACAAGGTACGTGGGTCACGCCAACTCGGCGGCTAGGCGCCCTGTTACACAACGATTGGCCAAAGACTCACGGTTCTTTGACACAGGTCATGCTTCATGCTCGCGACGAGTATCTTTTCGTGTGAGTGCTGAGCCTTGCTGTGGCAGTACATTGTGGAGTCGACGCTGATGGCACTTTTAGATACAGCGTCTTTGTTCTGGAAGCCAGCACAAGCAATAGGCTCACGTTCTTCCTCCCACCATTGGTACGTTCGCGCTCTCTCCATTTCCAGATGACATCGCACGCCGCGACGTTGGCAACACTGGCATCGTACTAAGCATGCGCGTGCACTGCCGGCCATGTGATGCAAGACATCATCCACATCCAGCAGAGCTCTTGCATCGCTGCGGCCGAGTAGCCATGCCTTGCAGAATGTACCAACAGGCGGAGAGCTCTTGCAACGAATCATAGCTGCCGCATTTGGTTGAGTTGTTGGTTTTTCCACGCCAGTGCCGTCTGAGCAGAAGTGCTAGTGAACGAGCGCCGCGGGTCCGTTGTAGAGAGTACTGATCTTCCTTGCAGAACTTGTTGCCTTTGGTACTTCGCCCGTTGCGGTTGGTCCTCCCACCTGAGCAGCTGCGAAGTGCTCGCATAGTCTTACTCAAAGCGACACACTGGCCCTTCGTGTTGCTGATCCTAGCATACGAGCGCGGGCGCTTATGGCTGGTAGATCGCCGCAGCAGCGGCTCGTCAAGCATTTGCAACAGGCTCAGCCATACCTCTGCAGCTTCTCTGCGACGACCACTGACACGCCGGTCCTTGTCTGGTTGTCCACCTCTATTGGACGATCAACCGCGGTCGGGCAGATCATCCGCAGATGGGCCTGCTACGGCTCCTACAGCGGCACCTGAAACCATTGAAGGCCTCGGGGCTGCCGTTGCCAATCTCAGCATGCAAGTCGAACTTCTCACGAACATGCTTTCCCAGGAGAAAGCTGGCCACGACGTTGCGTGAAGACGACGATCGCAGACGCACGGGAGCGCCGGTAGATGATGAGGTGAAGGTCAAGTCACGCACGAGGCCACAGACATGCGACGTCCACGCTGTGGAGTGCGACGATTGGCAGCAAAAGCGAGAAAGTATCTCCGGCCGACGCCAGCCCCGCAGGTCGCGCAAGTCGAACGCTATTAAGCGCGGTCCTTCGGAGCTTACAAGGGTCATCTGCACGACTCCTGCACGCTTGTCATGACAGGGCCAGAAGACGGCTCTTGCGATGGCTGAGTGTGTGTGATTCGGTCCGCAGCGTTGACGTGCCGCCGCCTCGGATCGATGCCAAGCGACACGATCAGAGACGATGCCGGCAGCCTCCTTCGCGCGGAAGAATCGGGGGCCGCTCAGTAGCGACTCTGCATAGCCTTTACCTGCCTGGGCTGGGGACGCTATCGATGCAGTTGCGCCCACCTTCGTCGCTCGTTGTGCTGCGGTGGAGCTTAACTGATGCATGCGAACTTTCGTGATCCTGACTGTCTCTCCAGTCGCGGACAGGGTCCCATCTCGACCGGGTATGTTAGGCTCTGTCCCGCAGCGCCACCTCTCCATACGTCCTGATGTGCTTGGATCGCGCTCTCTCTTCTGTTCATACCAGCCTTGCGTAAACGCCACCATGTAGCAACACCGCCTCCCAGTCATTTTTGGTAACAACATTTGTGGAGAGGAGAGCAGTGCCTCATGACGCTGGTTGCGCGCGAGTCTTCTTGCGACAATTGAGTCAACAGCTATACTATACCTCCGTGGCTGCCGGCCCATCCTTCCGACATGAGCCTCTTCCCAATACCAGGTCCGGAGAAGTTGCGCATCGCGATGGAACAGAATTATTACTACTACCAGAACCAAGAACAGGCGATGCAGTCGCCTTCGCGAAGCAACGAGGACAACAAACCCAATCTTGGAAATGATAACACTTGGCCTATACCTGATGCCTCCGGCCAAGACATGTATGCAGTCTCGCAGCCTACGGTCTGGCCTTCGCAACTGGCGCAAGGACTCACCTTTGGTCCACTACCCACACCCGCACAGTCATCTTTTCAGCTTGGCAATGCTGGCCCAACTGCGCTGGGTGTTCATGGTTCATGGCCGATGAACATGGATCCCACTCTTGCCTACAGCTCATATCCCGAGTATACATCCCCTGAATCAGGACTGCCTAGCTATTCCATGGCAACCTCGGGAACCACTGTTGCACCATGGGAGACTATACAGCCGACCGCAACCTCTTTCACAGACCTACAGTACGACTCGCCGTGTCACTCAGACTATACGACCAGCTCCAGGCACAGTCTGGTCGATTCCTCGCCATATACCCGTTCCGATGGTTGCTTCCCGTCGAACAATTCGCCATATATCAAGCTTGAGGACGCCGGAGAATCATCTCGACCACGCTTGCACTCCCTTCCTGGCACGACATCGAGTAGACAGCCGCCGCACAGTAATCCAAATGACGTATACGCCAGTCCGCCTTTGACAGCCAACAAGCAGTCAGAGTGGCTGGCTTTGGATGCGCAGGTCAAGGTCGACGAAGAGCAAGACTTCAAACCAGTCCTCCTCCCACAACCTTCATCACCACAACCGCGGCGCACTCGGCTGCGACGAACGGTATCGGAGGATACCTCTGTATCCGCTGCCGAGCAACGAGGAAAGCGCGGCTATACCACCTCTGACAATTCCACCTGTTGCTGCGACCAATGCGGTAAACTCTTTCAGAGAAGTTACAATCTCAAGGCTCATATGGACACACATGATCCTCACCGAGATCAACCTCATGCTTGCCAGTATCCAGACTGTACCCGGAGGTTCGTGCGACGTACTGACCTGCTTCGACACGAGCAGAGTGTGCGTATCAATCCGACCTTTTTTGCTTCCAGAGACGTCGGCTGACCAGGCGCAGGTACATCTCAAAGAGCGGAAGTATCGATGTCCGCTGTGCTACGGTTCCTTTGCACGCAAAGATACGCTGAGAAGGTATGGGTGTTCGCGTCGGATGTTTACAAGGTCGTTTACTGATGTGCAATCGCCAGGCATGTCGACGATGGTTGCCCACGGCGACCAGAGATGAGGAAGCGCCTTGAGTAGATGCGCAATGCCGCGTGACTTCGTTCGACCGCATGGATATCAGGCCGACCACGTCCCTGGCCAGAGCATCATCGATGCCGTGTCTTGACCGACTCTGGTGGACCGGCTGGGCGAGTAGTGCGCAGGGAACTTCGGGACCGGAGGACACGCAATTCGACTAACGAGACCGTCGTGAGAAAAACTAGATTTGTGTCCCAGCATTCGCGAGGAGTTGTTGGGAAGAAGCTATGATCCATGATTATGGCGCCCAAGGGCATACGATACCATCATTATTTCGAGGCAAGGGGCCTCCTGTTGTCGTCAGGCGTTATGCGCGGGCGTTACTTTTTGGAGCTTGCATACAACGGAAAGGTTCACGAAACTGTGCAGGCGTATTGCCATTTATTATTTCCTCGGATATGACCGACAGGGTGCAATGAATGCAGCTTTCAACCAATAGTAAATGAATGACATGTGTCGCCCGAGATACAGCGATATACGACGGTGGTTCCTTACTAAATGCTCATTCACCATTCTGTCGGTACTCTGTTCGGGTCGTGAAGCCTCTGTGAAGACAGAAGTTTGTTGTGTGAAGTCTGTCAAGGTTGGAACTTGCAGCAGAACCTCTGGACAAGGTTGCGAGAGCCGCCGCCGAAAGTAAAAAAAAAAAGCTCTGCGGAGTGAGGTGTGCTCGAGCGCGTCTGAAGATCCCGCGTCGGCGTCCGCTGGTCTGTTTCTGGGCGCCAAGCTGACCAGTTATACGACAGGAAAATCCGGCCGAGTTTCTCCAAAAACTGTCCACGACAGACAGGTTCATGCGAATGGCCTGTCGTCGATGTTCTATGCGTCCATACCGACCGTTCCACAAGCCTGAAGTCCTCCGTGCTGTTCATTCATCATATTCGTTTTGTGCCGGAGTGATGCCCAAAGCTATGCAAACGAATCCACTTTTCGCAGACCGGTCAAGACCTTGTCAGATACAGTAGTAGCAGCATCCATGTAGGGAAGGGTACTCGGCGAAAATACCCCGTATGCACATCATTGCGACTAACTTCGGGACCGAATGGACTGTAGTGTGCCCTGATGGATAATGACACTTGTACATGATGTGCACAACGCAACGACGTACCTGCACCGGTACAAGGCTTGACAGCAGGAATCAGGATTCGCGGGATTGCTCTGGGAGGATGTACTGTAGGGACCTCTGTGGTGGACCAGTAGCAGACCTGGAGAGTGTGTGTGCACGGCGGGTTGCGAATGAGTGAATTCCGACAGAAGGGATCAATAGATTGCTGGCTGGTCGTTGGTCGTCGATCTGGTGTGCACGCGGACTGTAGGTGATGCTTGCTAGGACGACCACCACAATCGGAGTCCCGACCCTCATCAGGTAACATCGGCTACACCAGCGCTTGTGATTGCAACTCCACAGCAATAATGCCTTGTTGCGAATTGTCTCATATCGTACAAGAGACTTGTTGTTGGTGCAACTACAGATGGGCGACATGGTTCTACACTGTGCCGGCTCCTCCCGCGCCCCCGAGACATCGAGGCATGTTCAGTGCGGGCGCTAAGAAGGATTGCTTTCACAGTGCTTTCAACCATGTGCGGCTTTCCCGTCTCGATAAATTCACACCAACGCAGGCTAGAGCAGTTCATCACACCATGGCACCAACGTTCGTCCCATGACGCAAAAGTGGATAAGCAACCCACGAGCACTTTGGCACTAGAGCATGCGACAGCGCAGGTGCTTTGGTACTCGAGCATGGACACCAGGATGACTTTTAGCCCTGAGCGATACTGACCGCAACATTGTCCCATGGCTGAAGAAGTGGAGGGAGCTGCCCTTTAAAGCCTCGTTCATCATGGCTCTGACTTGTACCTCACAGCGTCGCGGGTCAGGTGGAAGATTCTTCTCGCTACAGCCTGTGAGATATGGTGCCGTCCTTGCCAGGATCGGCCGGGAGGGAAAAGGCATATCCGGCGAGCCGCTGCGAGAGGATCTTCCTTTGTGAGCGAGCCGAGCGTGTTTGTGGCATCGATGGGTCTGAGCATTGGCTGTGTGACCCATCACGGCAGGACCGCAATTTAAAGCCGCATGTGAAGGCCGTCACATGATGAGATGCTAACAGGTGTTGCGACTCGCGAGCTTCGTAGATCTCGTCCTCCTGCTATGATATACTTGATGATCGATACCAAAGGATGAGAGGTGGCCAGGAGCATCGATTGAGGAAGGCTACGGTCGATGAGGATGACCAGAGACTCACGACACAAAGGAAGCAGTCTTGCTGTAAGTCTAGACACTTGGCTTATCAGTGCAGCGTGCATGACAGGTGACCTGCATGAAAGTGCTCGCGGGACGTAACAGCGTCTTCCAGTTTGCTTACCGATGTTTGATGAACAGCAAGCTGCGGCAGCAGCCCGTTTTCCTTCCAATCGAAACGGCGACCTCTAGAGCGCAACCACACACCATGACCTCGAGCAGGTACGCCGTAACCCGACGGCAGCACGTTCCAATATACAACGAGGGGCCGTTGAACGGCTGGTACCCTTGAAGAATCAAGATGTCATGTCGAATGGATCTGTAACATAAGTTGGAGCCAGCTCCGACGCCGCCGACCACAAAGACCGCACGCAAGGAACCATGGCGATACTCATTCGTTCAACAGACTCGCATCGACGACTCGTCCAGGTCTTAGCTACCAGGAAAGGAGGAGTTACTCAGACACCTCCCGCTTACACACTCGAATGCTGCTCTCCAGCCAATCATCGATCGTGAGGAGCAGTCGCAAACCGATACGAACGAGCACCTTGGCGCAGTGTATAGGCACGCGACGTGGCTTGCTCTCAACTGCTCGGAGGCAGTCGCATGTACGGCATGTCTTCCGAACCGCCATACTCGCCAGAATCGAAAGAGTGAGGATTTTCGTGCGACAAAAGGCGCCGTGATGCAGCACACGACAGAATTGGACCCCGAAGAGTGCCTGTGCCAATCCGAGGCAACGTGCGAACGCCAACGGAAAGCTTTGTCCGGCTTGGTGAAACATGGCCAGCCTAGGCGACATGCGGTCAAGTCCGTCAGGTCAGACCAAACCCCAGACGCACTGCTGGTGCTGGAAGAGGATCTGAGCTATCGCGTGTATTCCCAGGGTCTGCAGAGTCGTGGCAGTTGCATTTGCGTGGTCTTTGCAGTCGCGCCTTGGTAAGGCCAACTGCTGACGGCTTGAGAAGCTGGCTCTGCTGAGCTCGCAGCGGCAATTATGTCACGTCTCTTTGGTTCCAAGCACTCTTGTGCCTCAATCGACTTGTCTCTGTTTACGCATCGTCTTGGACATTGCCATTGCGCTGCAACATCTTGCATTGGGCAACCTTGAAAATGTGGTCTCAATAGTAGTCATAACAAACCCCAGGAAACGTCGTTGAGTAGTAGCCACGAACACACCTACGCACCCGTTGAGGGAATAGCGGCGCTCTTGACGGGTGTGGCTGGCTGTACATCTCGGAACCAGTGCGACAAGCGGTACTAAGCAATGCAGATCTTGGTCTCGTCATTGGCTGCGATCCGTTCGCATAACCCACGTCATCTTCACACGGCAACGATCGACTTGCTATCACAGCTCGTATACTCGAATAGGCATGCCTTCACTCATGACAAACTTCTTACATTCCCCGAATAGCCGTCGAGCTGCTTTAGTCGACCCACGCCTGCGTCTCATGCGTGGAATGCAGCCCAGCGCCCCGGTGAGCGGCCGCGCAAGGTAAGGGACCGTTGTAACGACTTCTTCGTATTCCACACCCCACTGTCTTTCTTTGGGAGACAAGTGTATAGGCGGCAACGAATAAACCACCAGAGCACGTCAGCACTGGAACCAAACCGCTCGGCCTCGGAACCAAGGCAATTCAACCGTTCTCAAACTTGGGTGATTCTAGCGTAGATGAGCTGTCCTGAATCCTCCGCTTGCGACGCTCAACGTCCCGCGTTCCAAAGCCGCATATCTCGGAATCCTCTGGCTTTTGAACTTCTCCGATTGCTGGATCTTCCACTTCCGCATTCAACGAGGCGAGTTCCGTTGCAGCGGCCTGGGTTATTCCCCAGACGACAAGCCACAGGTCCAGGCTCTGCACCACCGTGAACAGCGGATTGTTGCGTATTCAGCTATGCTATCTTAGCATAATCTGCGGTTTGGTGCACATTGAACGCACCATCCGCTGATGATACACCGAACAGTCTTTGGTCACGGTTCTTGGCTGCCTGGACTTACTTGCCAATCTGCGACATAATCGTATCGTTACGTGCCTGGTCGCCGCTAGCACGAATGGATGCTGTTGCGGGCTTCATCGCTCACGAAGCTGGAAATGCTGTGAGAGCTGTCCTCGATATGACGTCCGCCAGGACGGTCGCAACTCCACCACCTGCATACTTGTCCAATGTACACCAGGAAATATACGAAAGATCGTTCAATTATCAGGCACGGGCGTCTGGTCTGGGAGCTGATGCGTCGTTCAATGCCTCTTCCATATTGGCCTTGAATCAGCAATACCAAGTCCAGGTCATTGCATCGACATTTTCAAGCTGTAGCATACTGGCGGCATTATGTGCTATCTACTGGTTCTGCATGATGAGGAGGAACTTTCGACGAGACTTGGTGTTATTGCTTATCTGTGGCGACCTCTGGAAGGCGTCCTGGTTTCTGGTCTTCTCCGCAACGACCCTGGGATATGGCCATATCGAAACGGAATCCGCTTTCTGTCAGGTTAGCGGATACTTTCTACAGGTTGGGCTGGAGGCTTGCGATGTTGCGATTCTGTTGATGAGCCTGCACATGTCGCTGCAGATTTTTCCGCCAAAGGACTCGTTCTTGGGACATGATGGTCTTTATCGCATACGGTATTACGTGCTTGCGGCGTGGTTCACCATTCCCAATTTCATGTCAGCTCTGGCCTTTGTCAATAGTGGAAGTGCATACGTATCGCAGGGTGGCTTCTGTTCCCTGCCCATCCGGCCTTTCTGGTACCGATTGGCACTCTCGTGGGTACCAAGGTATCTGGTCTGGATATACGTGATGTGGGTGGCTATCCGGATATACCGCCACGTCGGTTACGAGTTCAAGGTCTTCGGTGAGGTCAGGGACGGGAGCTCGAGCGTGGGTAATGTAGGCGCCTCCGACAACAATACCAAGCCAGCCGATGTGGCAGTGCCCATACAGCACACTCTGCCATCTCATTCAGATGCAGCGGCAGTGGAGAAGCTAGCTGGCGGTGACGAAGATGTTGCGCCAGACGACGACTCGCTGGCTCGAGAAATGCCCCCTGGGACCTCGACATGCACCGTACTCAACCCCAACCGTCGACAGTCTGCTCCAAGCTGGGCTTTGCCATTTGGACTAACCCAAATGGATCATCTCGCAGGAACGTCAAATACTGCTTATAGGAGCAAAAGTGACCCAGCATCCCGCCGCGGCAGCAAACAGATTGGTGCCGGCATGAGTGCTGAAGACTTTGCGCCTCCAACTCCACGCACAATGGATCACCACCACGGCTCAGTATCGACCATGGGCTCTGTGAAATCAACTGGCGGGCACTCCTCATGGGACACAACAACCCCAGCTCTGCCCCCGATTACGGAACAACAGACTGCCGCAAGCCTGACTCAACCCGACTCCAACGACGCCGCAACGCACGCCCTCCAGCAACGCCGCAAAGCCATCCAGCGCCAACTCCGCCTCCTCTTCATCTACCCAGTAGTCTACCTATTCCTCTGGATCCTCCCCTTCGTAGCTCACGCCCTCAACTACAGCAACCACTTCGCCCAACACCCAATCTTCGCTCTCAGCGCCCTCAACATCTTCTGCCAGAACATCATGGGTCTCGCCGATGTGACGATATTCTGCTGGCGCGAGAAACCCTGGCGACACATCCCTGGAAGCGACGGGACTTTCATCGGCAGCTTTTGCTTTTGGCGCTATCTCTTTGGGAAACGATGGACAGAGCAGAGGAGGAAGAGCAGCGCGCCTAGAAATCATAATCTCCATTTCCACGAGGAGAAGCGTGAATCGAGGGCCGGACTAATCAGCACTATCAAAAGATGGAGCACCAGCATTTCTGGCAGCAAAAGCTCCCCTCGTCCTTCAGAAGCTTCTCTCCAAACTCCCCCCACCACCACGTCCACCACCACCACCAAAACTCGACCATCCGCACCAGCTATGCACCGCGGCACCCATAGCAGCGGCAGCGACCGCCGCGTCATGCAAGCGGAGCAAGCGCAAGAGCGACTTGCGCTAGAAAGGGCAGATTGGGAACGACATCGACAGAGTTTCCAAGAACGGAGGACGAGTGTTGTGAGTGCGACGCCCGGGGAGGATCAATTGGTACATACGATTCCTGTATCATCGCCGCCGCCGCCGCCGCCGTTGCAGCAGAGGAAGGAGTGGTGGGATAGACATATGAGTATCGGTGATGACTTGCGGGAGGATGTGTGACGTGTTTGAAGAAATGTATGTATGTACGATGTGGATTTATCTTGGGGATTTAATGATTCATGATACCCATACTCGATGGAATTTGGAAATTGGAGTTTTTTAAATCAGCGGTCTCGTTTTCGATGCTTTGTGGTGAAGTGAAGTCAAATCTTAACGTACAGTATCTGCCGTCGAGAACCCCGACTCTGCTCGATGGTGCTATTGACTCGCATGGATATACAAGGGATCCCAGTATGCCCTCCTAGATCCCAGGTTAAACCCATTCGCCGTGGAAGTGTGTGGACAGTACCTTAACTTTGAATATATCATGCACGACCTAATCTCCATTAGCAAAATCGCATCCTCCTCACTACAAGATTTAGAAGGTATAGGCTAAGATAAGAAGCATACAGCCACTAAAGCGCTATTCTGCCTCGATCAGACACTTTCTCATATAACGTCAGAGTCGCAGTCTGCTACTGCTTGACCTTGCAGGTTCTCAACTCGATCCTGAAGTGTGACTGAAGTGTAGAAATCACGATTTCAAGCACGTGCACTATCGTACATCATTATACATGTAGGACGTCTATTAAGAGATTGGCGCGCCTTGCGTGTAGCGTCCGCATCGAACGTAAATGAAGGAGTAACGAACATCAGCAACAGCGATTCAAGCCTTCTAGCTCGACACAGCTGAGAATGTATAGATACAGGTAGACTGAATCTCGACGTCCCGATGTCTGCTGGTGACGTATGTCACCATCTTCCATCCTCCGTACTTCACTTCCATCGTCTGCTCATCTCCGATCTGGGGGTCATGATGAGGTCCGCCTCACTGTAGCTGTGTATATAGCTCCTACCTGTCCTGCTCCTTTTGGTCGCATCTCGCCGCGACCATCTGGATGGACCCGGCCGACGCGTATTACTCGGATGACTTCAGCATAGGATATGATGTCGAGAGTATGGTCCATGGTATGTTGCGAGAGAATACGACCAGCAGAGGACAGTATGCTAAGAGTTGTGTCAATGCGATCAAGTCGGAGGCGCAGAGATGTGCAGTGGAATTTACGTTGACGCCCTCACAAGAGCCAGACAATAATTTGACGCAGACAAGTCTGCGCGCGAGGTACAGCGAGATTGCGCAGGTGTTGACGGAGAATATACCGCAGTAGTGTGGACGGTATCTGAACAGCTCAGCAGAAGTCGTTGAGGCGACACATGGGTCGAGTATCATTCATCTCCGGTGAGAGCTATTGCACTGACCTTTCATCTTCTCCAGCATTGACAGGCTACAACGAGTCCGTGGTGTACGGGACCAACCGCGATGTCAATGAAACGGCCACCGGCCAGATCAAAGACGACTTCTACTATCCTGATGCCAATGACAACTTGCTCACTACGACACAAACCCCGATTAACGCAATTTGGGTACCAATGGCGAATGCGCACAAGGTCGAGCACGGTTCAGAATCCGACTGCCGACATGATTTGTGCTAGGCCGAGCAATAGTATCAAGGGAGGCAGGCAGCCGGCGGCGTTACCATTGCCAAGACCAGTCTTGTCTGTGAAAGGTGGTTTGAGCAAAGACCCCTCGCTGAGACTGTGGTGAACGTGATCGTTGCTGTAGCTTAATCGCAGGTGCCGTGGCCTGGTGCTTCCTGACGAAGAGAAGCAAGGCGAAAATGGCAGAAGCTGCGGCTTCAGACCTTGTCCATGACAAGAGTAATGCTTTTTCGCCCGCAAACGGCGAAGATGCGAGAAGGAGGCCTATGTCGGAAGGATCCGATCCTGCGGATACGGTTATGTCTGAGTTGCCGTGAAATTATCGAGAAAGTGAGCTGGATGGAAGGAAGAGAAGTCACGTCTTTGAGCTGACGCCGGAGACAAAGGTGGCCCCTGCGGCGGAGAGAGCTGGAAGGTACATGTAGTCGTGTTCCTGAGAAGGAGTACGTGTCGGAAGCTCTTTCGCTCGGCCTTCAATGTTCAACGCATCCGTGATGTTTATCGCTTCGATATGCTTCTCTCGTCAAGGACATGGTGAGCAATGTGCCGTGACCATCCGCAAAGTACTGTGTATAAAGTGGCTGTGATATTTTTCGGGAATCGATGATCGAGGCGAGTCAGACTGTGCATCATGATTATCGTATTCTCCATCGTTGTAGTGCTCCTTACAATGTTGCTACAGAGGATTCTGAGGTAGAAGATAGTCGTGAAGGAAGGAGATGGTGGCATTTGGTGGGACGGCTCGGCGCGCTCTGATCGGTCCCTGCATGCGCCGATCTCGCCAGGAAATGTTGTTGACCGACAGCCATTGACTCAGTCCTCCTGAACAACCACCACCACAACAACATTGGCCCACCATACACTGAACGCACTTCAGACAAGATGGTTCCACATTCTCCCTCCCACCGGTACCTCTCTACCAGAGGAGGTAGCTACGATGTATGTCTCCAAACCAATGCACTGCATTGCATTTGCACAAACGTACCCCTCCATGTTATGTTTTGATCCAGCGTACAGCATTGGAGCTTACACTCACAAAGCACTTCTCTAGCTCTCCTTCGAGACGGTCGTTCTGAAAGGCCTCGCCCAAGATGGTGGCCTCTTCATCCCCGAGGAGATCCCACAACTACCAAAGGACTTCCTAACCAGATGGAGGGACTACACGTTTCAAGAGCTAGCATTTGAGATCTTCTCACTGTACATCAGCAGAGAGGAGATCCCGGAGCAGGATTTGAAGACCATCATCGAGAAGAGCTATGGCACCTTCAGGGCGAAAGACGTTACACCAATCATAACTTTGGACGAGGGCAAGAAGGTGCATTTGCTCGAACTCTTCCATGGTCCCACGTTCGCATTCAAGGATGTTGCGCTGCAGTTTACGGGCAACTTGTTCGAGTACTTCCTGGTAAGGAAAAATCAGGGCAAGGAAGGTGCAAACCGAGAGCACTTGACCGTCATTGGTGCAACCAGTGGAGATACCGGCTCAGCAGCCATCTATGGCTTGCGAGGCAAGAAGGATGTGAGCGTCTTCATCATGTACCCCAAAGGTAAGGTCAGCCCAATCCAGGAAGCGCAAATGACTACCGTGACCGACCCGAACGTACACAATCTGGCAGTGGAGGGCACATTCGATGATTGCCAGGACATTCTCAAAACACTCTTCGCCGACGAGGATCTCAACTCTACTCACAAGCTCGGTGCTGTGAACAGCATCAACTGGGCACGCATCCTCGCGCAGATCACATACTACCTCCACTCCTACTTCTCACTTGCGAAGCAGCTTGATCAAGAAGCGCCGAAAGCGCGATTCGTGGTACCGACCGGCAACTTTGGCGATATCCTCGCAGGATACTTTGCAACGCGAATGGGACTGCCGACCGATAAGCTCGTCATTGCGACCAACGAGAATGATATCCTGCACCGTTTCTGGAAGACTGGCAGGTACGAGAAACAAGCAAAGGATGATGGTGGACCAGACAGCGTGAAAGAGGCAGATGGAGCAAAGGCAGATCCGAGTGGTGTAAAGATGACATACGCGCCGGCGATGGACATTTTGGTCAGCTCCAACTTCGAGCGACTGCTGTGGTACTTGGCGTATCAGACAAGCAACGTGCATGAAACGAATCACCGGCGGATGCGAGCTGGTGAGAAGGTCAAGACATGGCTACAACAGTTGAAGCAGGATGGCGGTTTCGCTGTGGAGAAGGAGATACTGGAGGCTGCAAAGCGAGATTTTGAGTCAGAAAGAGTCAGCGACAATGAGACGATCGAGACAATCAAACATATCTACAGCCAACAGCTTTCAAGCTCGAAGCTGGAAAATGGGTCGGTGAATGGTACGAGCAAGCCAGCCACGACCGGCACTTCGAGAGACGGTCACTACATCTTGGACCCGCACTCCGCCATCGGTATCGCAGCCACATTACGATCAGTTGAGGCAAATGGCAAGGGCGTCGACCACATCTCTCTCGCCACAGCCCACCCTGCCAAGTTCTCGAACGCCGTGGAAAAGGCTTTAAAAGATGAACCTGGCTTCAGTTTCGACGCTGTTCTGCCGGAGCAGTTCATTGGCTTGGATAAGATGGAGAAGCGCATCACCGAGAGCAAAGCGGATTTCAGGCAAGTACGTGAAATTGTCAAGCACGAAGTCGAGCAGGAGTTGCAGGGAAAGCGGTAGAATCCTCCCCTCGGCCCTGAGATTTTTGCAGCTTTGGCGCAGATGGGGATGGAGCTCTGGGATGCGTGACGGCGTTATGAATAGATGCGATGGGACATACCGCTAGAAAAGCGTTAGGGGATGGGACAGTAAGTGTATGTATGTAATTGCTTGGTATGCTAACGTGCATAGACATGGCACAGCACTTCTTGACGCTTGTTCAGCGCAGTCACTTGACACAACAGCAGAATCATTATCCTATCGCGCATGACGTGCATCATCCCGTTCATTTCGCTCTACCACTCACCGCGCAGCCATTGCTGCTCGTTTAGATGGCTACAAGCTTTCCATTCCAATCTCCTCCAGCGTCTTCCGGCGACTACTTGTCCAGATTTTCACCTAAATCTTCTTCGATCTCGAGATCATAGTACATACCCCGAAGTCCACTAGTCTCGTCCTCCGATCCTCCAGGCGCAGAAATTTCCCAGCCCGATTGAATGAGTTCTTCGAACATTTGGTCTGTGCTGATGGATCGTACTTCTTGGACTAGTCTTTGTCTTCCGGTGGGGAGGCGTGGGAGGTACTTTGGAATGCGATTGGGAGAAAGTATAGGGGTGGGGTTTCGTTGTGTGTTTGATGATGGGTGAGGATGAAGACGAAGACGAGGGCGTAGTTGTGGTTGTGGCTGGTGAAGGTGAAGGTGAAGGTGAAGGGGAAGGTTGTTGGGAGTAGCGGGCTTCGGGACTGGAGGGGAGGCTGAGAGGGAAGGAGGTGAGGCTGAGGAGTGTGGGCTCTGGTTGGGGAGGCGGCATGGTGCGTGCTTTTCGTGGGTGAACTCTTTAGATGCTAATACGATATCTGATCGTTGCTGGAGACGTACTTGCTATGTATCAAAGACTTGGCGAAATCAAGGAGGGGCGCTTTCTGTCCCGTAGATTGGAATCTGGAAGTTCACGTAGGAAAGTGAGTGGCGCCGGATCAGGTTTGATTAGGCACTGCAGTCCACCGATGTCTAGTATGTGGTCCAGGAGAACCTGGAGCAACTTTGATGATTGAGATCAGCGGGAGGACGAAATGCGACGCGCCAGTCTCAGAGGGACTATGCCTGATATCCGCACTTATCCACTGCCACTTGAACCTCGAAGTCCCCTCCTCTACAACCTCCCAGCTGCCGTCCTCCACCCTTTGCCGCAACACCCCTGATCTGAGTCTCAAACTAGCAGCCTACGGGTAACTCGCCAGAAGTGCCAATGCGTAGCTGCATCGGATATCGGAGATCGCCTTGCGACCATCGTCCGGTAGCTGTGTGACCCACCGCAAATTGTTGCCGAGTGTGTCCCAGAAGATTGCGTGTCGGTAGTAGCAGAGGCGAGTTCACGATATACCTGACTGCAGGTCAACAGCACACCGCCATTAAGGTCCGTAGCTGTTTGAACCTGGTCGCGCATTAGACGTTCAACGTCGCAGGAGAATGTGCATCTATGAATGGTCAGGATTCGCAAGGGACTGCTGATAGGAAGGACGCGGACACTCATATGTGATGTCCTTCAGCTCCCGAGGCAAGGCCAGTAGCGTGGTATGTCTCCTGTCGTCACCATGTTGACCGTGGGAACGGACTCGAGATTCATTGGTTGAAGCAGGAAGCAGGATGTGAAGGAAATCTTGATGCCTTGGCAGATGTCTTGGCTGTGCTTAGAACACCTGAAGCACACAAGCTATGCGTGATGGCACGGCATCGCTCCTCAACTGCACAGCACGACGTGCTCTGGAAATGCCAGTATTGAGGTAGTTGAAGGGTTCCAGGTCCTCGAGACTATAGTCTGCCGTCGGCCCTGCTGTGTCCCCATGTTCCTCGTTCCCCTTCCTGATCTTTCCAAGAGCCTCGCCTCACGCGGAGGCAACGAGCTTCCGCACCACTCCAGGCTTTAGCGCAAGATCAAGAAGACACAAAATGTTCTGTAAGCCATCTGCCGTGAAGGTACAGCCGCCATATTCGATCTCCTGGATGACAGCACGCAAACAGGGTGGCAGGCTCCATAACCATCTGACCACGACAGGCCACTTCTCACCCCTGAACCGAGTGAACTTGTAGTATGCTGGCGTGGACTCGACTCGTATCTGGCGGCATGTGCGCAGCAAGTCGCGGCCTCGGCCTGCCTCTCTGAGTCCAAGATTCATTGAGATGAAGGTGTTGACATCGCTGAAGGCGTACCTGATGGGTCATCAGCGTTGTCATCCAGTCGTCATAATTGGCAATCCGACTCGTAGATCGCGTCGCGAAGCTCCCTCGGTAGTGTGAGCAGAGAGGCTTTCGAGTTGCCGTGAGCACCTTCTGTTGAGAGCGATTCTTTCGTGACTGCGTTCGTAAGCTGAGTGGGCGGATGTGCGTCGTCCTGTGACACCACCATGGTGTTTGAGGCGGTGTGGTCGGTTACAGGACGAGAGGAGTTGAGTGCGCAAGCGGAAATAACACGCAAGGGGTGTATCTCCTAAATAGTGTGCCAGATCTGTAACACGACTCCATCACATGCTGCAAACTTTGATGCTTTCCATGGACTCGTTTCCGTTGAGCCCTGTCTTCTCAACTGCAGCCGGGGGCCTCGTGCCCGTGGACAGGCGCCTGATCATACATTCGCTGTCGTGTAGGCATGTGCCTTTTCAAACTGTACATTGCTTTCACACATGCTTCCATCTGTACACTCCTGAGACGTAGACCCCATCTCATGACCTACTAACAAACGTCCCCGCCCCTTGCCCTCTCGCCAACCCACTCCTCCACCTACTCTTGCCCTCCAACAACTCCCTCGCCTGCTCCCTCATCCTCACCCTTCTCTCCTCATTGACTTCGGTATCCCTCGTGCTCCCCAGCTTCTTCCCAAACTCCTCCTGCTCCTTATCACTCTTCTCCACCTCATCTCTGTTCCACTCCTTCAAATCACTCGGCTCTTCCGGCCACACAAACGGCCTCGCCAATTCGACTGTCATGAATTTTTGCGACCTCGGACGATGCCAGCGACGCATAGCGGGGCGGATATCACGCTCGCGGCCGGACCGGACCCGTTGTTGTTTTACGTAGGAGCGCACAGAAAGGATTTCGACGTTGTAAGCGTGCCAGAGGTAGTCGCGCAGGTCAAGTTTGGAGAACGTTAGGGGCACGCGGAATTTGGCGTTGTATGGGTTTGTGGTGCGATGAAAGGTCAGGGTCGCGGAGGGACTGTGTCATACACGTTAGTGGTTGCGTAGTGAACAACGGAAAATGGTTATCTCACAGGAAGAGCTCTTTCTCGCCTACCCTGAAGGAGGGCAATAGTTTTGTTGCGGCCTTGGCCATTGTGGCAGCGCGGTGACGCGTGACCGGGCTGTGATGTCGATTGAGCGCAATGGTGACGCCAACCAGGTATGTTCGCTGAAGTATGGAGTTGACAGTCAATGCGTAATGATATGCAAGTTGATACTGCTATTCAATGCTTCGAAGTCGAAGCCGACTCGCGCCTGCCGCTGCGGCCGGGAAAGATGCGGGAAATCGGCCGCCGCCTCCGCTCATTCACCTCAGATCTCACTCCACATCTGCTTAGAACCTTGGCTTCTCCACTCACCACTACCACACGATGTAATCAGACTTAACCACCTGTCATCTCGACCGCCGACAACTATGGCCGCCCGTCCACACTCCCTCGATTCCTACCGCTCCTCCCTGAATACTCTAAGCAGCAATGATCAAGCTTTGATGCACGAGCCCTACAACCCTCTTTACAACATCTTCGGAAGTAAGCCAGTGTTAGTGCATCAGTATGTCGTCCTCCTGCTCCATTTTCCTGCCAAATGTGAATATGATACTGACATGATCACTAGGAGAAACTCCCTTCACAGCAATGCCTTCTCTCAATGGCCATTGACAGCGCCACTCCTCTTCGACAACAACGACTCCGACGCCCGGGACCATTGCGCAGCAGAACGGACCTTTCTATCATGGCTTCGTTTAGCAATATACATGGTACTTGTCTCCCACGCGTCCTCCCTCCGCTTGCATCCACCCTCTCAACCTGTCTACTCCCCTCCCCCCTTCTGACAATACACAGGCCATCGTCTCCATAGCGATCCTCATCTCCTTCCACCTGAAACACCAACCCACGCCCCTGGAGAGACGAGTCGCACTCCCCTTTGGTTTGATTTTCTGGTTTCTTGCTATGGCCTGTCTACTCAGTGGTTTGAATAACTACATTAAGACGGTGAATCGTTATTCACGGAGGCAGGCGTTGGTGCAGAGTGGATGGGGAACGCAGGTGGTGTTTACCGTGGTGGCGACGGCGATTGTGGCGGCTTGTGTGTTGTTGTTGAGCACGCAGGCTGGCGGAGAAAGTCGGCGGCAGTGAAGGTACAGGGGATTGGAGGTACGGGCACGAAGTCATGATTGATGGTTTGATGAGCTATGAACTAGAGATGTACTTCAACCACCAGTCATCCCATTCAGTCACTTCTTCAAGAGAGACGCCATCGAGGCAGACCTCTCTGAACGGCGCCCAATGTCGATGACATCTGCGGCGTATCTTCGCCAATGGTGTCGAAGACAAGGTGAGTGCAATGTCGCATTTGTGCAGTCGCGTTGTGCCGATGTTGACAGATAAGCCCTTGCGCTTGCGTGTGAAGGGCAACCTGCCGGCATACCAGTTGCCAATGATGATCCAGTCCCAATCGATGTTAACACGCAGTTGCTTGTGGGTCTCGTAGTGGTATGGGTTGAACACGCACAACCGCGGCTCATCTGGCCGGCTGGTGTCACTAGCTTCCCTATCGCAGAGATCCCAGTTGATCCATCTTTTCTAATGATGCGGATCGGGCTCCGCGTGCAAGCGCCGCTCTGTCTGCAAAGATGTAAGTCGAGATATATACGGCAGGTGCAAAGAAGAATGTGCATACTTCGAGTTCAGGTTCTGGTGTCGCGAGTCTGGAGTCATTCCTTTCCTCCTCTAAATGAGCAGCAGAGCCCACGTATGATCGTCCACTGTCGTATAAACCTTCCCGATGCCCAACAGCTCGTCTCCGGCCTTCATCACTTCGGTGATCTCCATCCCCGTCCGCGTGGCGATGTCCTGTGCGTGGAGACCCTCGTTAGTCTGAGGTGAAGTCTTCAGACATTGGAATACTCTACGCGCGACTGGAGTGAGGCCAGCAAGGCCAGAGTCTGCGCCTCCACCGCCGTTTGTCATCTGCTGTTGTGCCCCGTAGCCGTTCTGCTGTGCGCCGCCTCCGTTTGCCTGGAGTGCTTCTAGTGGACCCTTGGTAAAGTGAAGATGTACAGCTGTCGATTCGAGAAGATGGTAGTTGATCTCGTTGAAGTCTGTGACTGGGCGAATAATGTTGGCACCGACGTGGCGTTTGTTGTTGAATGCCTTCAATCGTCCCCAAACGCGGGCGTAGCCTTGCTCTTCTGGCTTTGGCTTCTGGTTACGTGGGTCGTCTGGGTTTTCGATGGCTTCGGCGTCGATCCAGAGCTTGACTTCGATTGTGCCTGTAGTGACAGTCAGCCCCTACATCCACTTCTTGTCTATACTATTCTCACCAGTCCCATCATCCAGCTTATAGGTGACGTTCGTAGTCTGCGTACTGATATTGCGTATCTGGCCTACGAATGTGACCTGTGTGCACTCGCTGTCGTCGATTACGAAATGGTCGGCGTCTGGGTGTGGGTGGTGTGCATCGATGAGCTGCTTGATGGTGACCGGTCGCAGAGTGTCCTTGCCGTACGAGTTCTTCTTGGTGGCTGAGCCTTCGCCTTGACTTCCTGGCATGAAGCCTCCCCCGTTGGCTCCTCCCTGCGCGCCGTACGACGTGGTTGAGTAGCCGTAGTCTATAGATTGTCAGCGAGTTATGGTGCAGCATTCGACACAGAACTTACCCATGTCGTTGCCGGCGTGACTTGTCGTTTCACCGAGTAGTGGGTGTTCGACGCAAAAGCGTGTTTTACGATTTCGTGGGCAGTCGACTTCGTCGCAGAGTCTGTACAACTGAGACGATGTTGGCAATGTCGATGAATTGCTTCAATGATGCAGCCTCTTCCGCGTCGCGCGACGCGTTGGTTCCGTTTAAAGTGTTTTGCCCCGCTGAAGATCTTCTGCAGGGATCGCCACATAGGCGAGAACTCTAAAAGCTTTGCATCTGGAAAAGTGCTTCGGCGACGGTGAATTCTGCTTCTCTATCATATCGCCCATAGCGGCGTCTACAACAGCAGAATGGTCCGCGCATCATCTCCAGCGCTATCGGAAAATGAGTTTGACATATCAATGTCGTTGTTTGGAGGCGAAGACCCCGGCAGCGACAGCGACAACGACTTTTCCAAAGAAGCATCGCAATTCGGCGGCAAAGCAGCAGAAGACCTTGCCCAGGACAGTGACGATGGCGCCGATGATGCATTCATTGCTGCAACGCAGGCTGCTGCGAACAGGAAGAGCGAAAATAAGAATGCCAAAAAGGCAGGCGCATTTCAGACCATGGGCCTCAACACGCACCTCTTGAAGGCCATTACCCGGAAAGGATTCTCTGTGCCGACTCCGATCCAGCGCAAAACGATCCCGTTGATCTTGGACGGCCAAGATGTGGTGGGAATGGCCAGGACAGGATCTGGAAAGACAGCGGCCTTCGTGATACCCATGATCGAGAAGTTGAAAAGCCATAGCGCGAAAGTGGGCGCAAGAGCGATCGTGTTGAGTCCAAGCAGAGAGCTAGCATTGCAGACGTTGAAAGTGGTCAAAGAGATGGGCAAGGGCACAGATCTGAGAACGACGCTACTGGTCGGTGGAGATAGCCTGGAAGATCAGTTCAGCAGCATGGCAAGCAACCCGGACATCATCATTGCTACACCCGGACGGTTCGAGCATTTGAAGGTGGAGATGGGTTTGGAGCTATCGAGTGTCAAGTATGTGGTGTTCGACGAGGCAGATCGATTGTTCGAGATGGGTTTCGCTGCGCAACTCCATGAGATCATGTATTCTCTGCCTCCGAACAGACAGACTCTGCTCTTCTCTGCGACGTTGCCGAAGAGCTTGGTCGAGTTTGCGAGAGCTGGTCTGCAGGATCCAAAGCTGGTGCGATTAGATGCGGAAAGTAAAATTGCGCCAGGTCTGCAGAGTGCGTTCTTCACCGTCAAGAGAGCGGAGAAGGAGGGTGCCCTACTGCACGTTCTTCAAGATGTCATCCAGATGCCCACTGGAGAGACCGATGCAGCCAAGAAAGCGAACGCGCCAAAGAAGAACGACAAGAAGCGCAAACGAGGACCGGACACGCCATCTGCCAAAGAGACGCCCTCACAGCATTCAACCGTCATCTTCACGGCGACGAAGCACCATGTGGAGTACCTGGCCAACTTTCTCAAATCCTTCGGCTACGCGGTGTCGTACGTTTACGGTGCGCTGGACCAGACAGCTCGAAAGATGCAAGTCGAGGACTTCCGAAGGGGTATGACCAACATCATGGTTGTCACCGACGTTGCTGCTCGAGGCATTGATATCCCTGTCCTTGCCAATGTCATCAACTACGATTTCCCCTCGCAGCCGAAGGTGTTCGTGCATCGTGTAGGACGAACAGCAAGAGCTGGTAAACAGGGCTGGGCGTATAGCTTGATCACCAGTTCTGACCTACCATACTTGCTCGACCTTCAGCTTTTCTTGAGCAGGAGACTCGTGCTTGGCAGAGCCGAGCATGACTCCAACATGTTCAAAGACGCGGTCGTCATCGGCGCGATGAAGCGAGACAAGATCGAACAGTACAGCGAGGAGGCTTTGAAACTGCTGAACGAGGATGACGATCTTGCGCTCATGCGGGATGTGGCGGCGAAGGGTGAGAAGCAGTACATGAGGACGAGAAATGCTGCTTCTGCGGAAAGCGTCAAGCGGGCAAAGGATCTGTCTGCCGGCGAGCACTTCTCGGAAGCGAATATGCTGTTCGACGCACATGGGCATGAAGATGTTGAGCAGCAACGACTTGATATGCTGGCGAGGGTGAGTGGATTCAGGCCAAAGGAGACTGTCTTTGAAGTAGGCAAGCGAGGAGTGGCTCAGGAGGCGGCTGAAATTCAGGCGATCAAGCGGCGGAGGGCGAAGATGGAGTCCAAGCCGAAGAAGCAAAAAGATGAGGACAGCGATGCGGAGGGAGAGATCAGCGGTGTCGCAGCGAAGTCGTCACATCTGGAAGAAGACGATTCCGACGAAGATCTGGTTTTGACACAGCCAAACGGCGTCGATATGGACGAAGCGTCCGACTCAGAGCTCAAGCTCACCTTCTCAGCCCCCGAAGACCCAGCCACTAGACACAAAAAGAAACGAACTACCGGCAAAGACGAAGAATTCTTCATGGGCTACAATCCATCCACTATCAACATAGCCGAAGATAAAGCCTACGGGGTCAACTCCGGCGGCACAAACTCCCACTTCCTCAACGACGCCCGCGGCGCGACCATGGACCTCACTAATGACGAATCCTCCGGCTTCAAAGAAGCCACCAAAGCCAAAGGCCTTCGCTGGGACAAGAAGAGCAAAAAGTACGTCGCCCGCGCCAACGACGAAGACGGCAGCAAAGGCGCCAAGATGATTAAAGGCGAGTCTGGCCAGAAGATTGCTGCCTCTTTCAAATCGGGGCGTTTCGATGCATGGCGGAGAGCGAATCGCGTTGAAAGGCTTCCGAGAGTTGGTGAACAGGAACGGGCGAACAGTCATTTTGCGAATAATGAGGGTGGGAAGAGGTTTAAGCATAAGCAGGAGAGGGCGCCGAAGGAGGCGGATAAGTTTAGGGATGACTACTACAAGAGGAAGAAGAAGGTGGACGCTGCACGAGAGAAGAGGGTCGGCAAGTTTGCGGATGGGCCGGGTAAGGTAAAGAGTGAGATTAGAGGCGTGGAGGATGTGAGGAAGTTGAGGAAGCTGCAGGATAGGAGGAAGGAGAAGAATGCGAGGCCGCAGAAGAGGGGCAAGTAGTGTTGCTGTTGCAAGGATTATCTATCGTGCAAGAATCCGGCCTTGATCGGTACGACAGCATTACAAGAAGCCCTGCTCTGACTCCTCAATCGTCTCCGCAGACGCTTTCGTCGTCGCTGCTTTCGTCGTCGTCGTCATCGTCGTCTGTGTCTGCGACCCTACATGGGGTCCTGGATGATTTCCTGGGCAACGGAGGCGCTTTTGGGATACCGTGGTACCGATCATAGAAGTCGGGAGGATATCTTCCAAGATCGGTCCCCAGTACTCCATACCCATGCCCGAACTGCTCTCCTCTTCCACCTTCGAGTTCTGGATAGCAATGACCGATAAGTACTTGTAGCCAGTGACGTGTTTCACGTTGACGATGGGAAGCTTGAAGACAACATTCTCGTCGTCTGAAAGAGCCCATGCGAAGTGCTCAATAATGACTCTTGCATCGTGAGACTTGAGCCCTTTGCTTCGCAGGGACTCGTACGGTTCAATGCGTAGGCTCTTGATCAGCTTCTGTGTGTCGATCTCGAGGCTTCTGAGCCATCGGAGCATACTCAAAGCGCTGGAAGGAATTCCTTTCCATCCACATCGGGTGCAGAACAATGTGCGAGAGTAGAAGACGCCTCCAGCCTCCGCGCGGATCTGTCGGTGGGTGGCGAGCATCGAAGGAATGGTGTAGGGTGAGATGTCGTAGCCGTAGAAGCTGAGTGGCGTGACATCGTCGTGCTCCTGGCGGCGGATTGCGGCCCGCGAACGGTGAGCTGCAGGTCGTTGCTGCGGATAGATAACGAGCTCGTAGATTTCGTTGCGCAGCTCAGGGGGAAGGCGGAGGAAATGGCATGGTTCTGAGTCTGCCGATTCCATATTTGTTGTGGTGGCTGTGATGCTATCAGTCTGGGTGCGATGTGAGAGAGTGGGGATCTCACTGTGCTTCGTAGCAGGCTTATGTGGTGTGTGGATGCCGGCCGGGTGTGAAGTGGTAGTCTGATCACGATATGATGTGCTCAGCAGGGAGAAGTGTGGTTCGTGAGGAAGGTGGACGTCAAAGTGAGGCGAAAACAGAAACAATGGGCAGGGTCTGCAGGTGCAAACAGAGGAAATGGTGAGCCTCAGGCAGGTATCGGCTACCTCTTGTCAAGCAGGAATAGAATCTAAGAGCAGACAGCAGTCACGCTCTGCTATCACCGACTTCTACTGAGCCGTTCGTACAGATCTCTCATACCGATACGGAGGTGTTATAAGACCATGCGGATTGCTACAAGATTGCACAGAGACTCCCAATTCCGGGGCAACAGGGGCCACTGGTGTTGGTCAACCTTGAGCCCTCTGGCTCGACAGTCTCTGGGTGACCCAAGCATGAAGATGCAATTCCAATCTCGCAGCTGGACCCTTTCCTGTGCACGGAGAAAGGTAAAGCATCGCTCACGGGTCTTCGCGACCTCCTCGAATTAGGACAAGTCCGCGGCATCCTCCTGCTACAAACGTAAAAGACAGAACGGGGTCTGTACCGTGCGATACCACCATCCTCCCTCCTCCGTCTTATCCTTTCACGGCACCTCAATCAGGCACGAGGGCTTCGCACAAACACCTCAATCCGCTTCATCATGTCACCCATCTCGCTACAATTAATCGGTGTCTGCGATTCGTTGTCTGGTACTTGGCAGTTGCGGATCTGAGCCGGATCGACGAATCTTTTCGATCCTGTCCTTGTCAATCGGTGCAAGAGATGACATCAGCTTCTGAAAGAGGCTCATATTGTGCGCGAGGGGTCAGTGCGACGTGTGCTTGAAGAAGAGAGTCTTAGTGTAAAGGATCTTGCTGACTTCAGAGCGGGTCCGACGGGAGACGTGGAGGAGCGGTGGAGGGCGATAAGGTAGTGCGTTGTACGTCGGAATCTCGTATCCGTGTGGGACCTCGATGCCGGCGTTGGTGGCACTTTCTAGTGGCAAGGCTTGAAGAAGTCGTTATTCTCGTGGCTGTGGGAACAGGGCGAGCTCGTGGATACGTTCACGAAGCTCGAGTGGAAGACGGCGGAGGCTGCATGGCTGAGCGGCCGCGGCTGGTGAGGCGGCGGTTCCGCGGTTGACCGACATGTGTCAATGTTGTTGTGAGATGCGAGCGGCGAAAGACTTTACCTTGGCCAAGTATCGTAAGAAGGGATGCCCGGGTATCGTGCAGCTCCAGCAACGGGTTGATCTCCGCCATTGTGTGGTGATGTCACTATCGTTGTGAGTGAGGTGGCCGAAGGACTTGGAACTGAAAATTTGGTGGGAGAAGTTGCATGTTTTGGCAAATTCGGAAAAGCTCCGGCACTTCACGACATTCACATGCTGACGCAGCCTTCGCTGTCATCATTTGCGGATGAGTCACCTACTGGAAAGCTCCCTGGAGACCTTGCCTCCGATGTTAGCTTCATCTGCTCCGATAAGGCCTCATTACAGGTCCTCTTGCGTTTCTTTCCCGCGTATGCTGGTGTCTGTAACATATGCCCACGGTAGTCTTTGACCTTGACAGGCTTCGGCCCACCCTTAGCACTCTCTTGACTTATCCATATCTCCAGGTCCTTTCGTACTTCCTCCTTACCCGGACCCTCAGCCGCTCTTACGATGCGATGAAATCTATCGTTCTTCGGCCATCCCCGATACAAGACATAATTCTCCAGCCGCATCGCCTTTACCAGTGCTCGGTCCTCCAGTCTCAGACTTCTTAGCATCCCACCCAGTAGATGGAGCTCGGCATCGAGACGGACAGTATCCCAAGCCCACACCAGAAGACCGTGCGAGAGTAGAAGAGCTCGGTCGCTTCCGCACGAATATCGCGACAGGTGGAGAGGAGTGGTGGCGGGGCGTATGAGATCCTCGTATAGGGCGAGACTTCGTAGCCATAGAGGTCGTGGGAAGTGATCCTTGCTCCAGCGGCTGTTGTAATTGACGATAAAGTCCGTTGGAGGAGTGACTTTGGCCAGAGTACCATGTTGTAGATGTGAGTACGGAGTTTTGGCGTCAGACGGAGAAGGTAAGGTGATTATTTTCGACCAAAAAGCACTAGAGCCGACGCTGGTCGAATTATTGGTCAGTCTGAAGGTCTTGTCATATTCGCCAGGTCACGTACCCGGTGTTGCTTTCGCGCGGTATGGTGAGTGCAGACCAATGAGGTCTGACATCGTGCATTTGGTAGATTAGGCGGTGGATTATGGTGTTGGTAGATACAAGTTGGATACGAACATTAGAAGAAATGAAAAGATATCGGCGACTGGACGGGAAATTCTTGCTCGCGCTCGTGCAAGCTTGGCACTCACTCGCGCCGCACGGAAAAGTGGGTCCATCGCATGACTAGTAACAAGCGGCTCACAGAGTCAATCGCGCTGTGGGATGCTTGGAGAAAGCTGGGTCGACAAGACATTACTTTGAGGCCACAGATGCCAGACATGGGTGACGAAGCTAGCTGCTACTCCTGAGCCTCCGCCGCTCTGAAAGCGCTCTCTGACTGCTGTGTCAAAGGCCAAGTGCTAACGAACGAGGTACATGCTCTTCCGAGAAGGTAACGCCGATACGCCATCGCGTGCCGGTGCTACGGCCCGCGCTGCCCGTCTCGCCCTTCACCTTGCTTCTGGTGTCCTCATCCTTGCCGACTCGAGCCCCCTGTCCACTGTCGAAACGCTCAAACTCAAAGAAAGTGTCCATGATCGCCTCCAGATCTTGTGTGATGGGCTCCTCGAGATTGATCGGCTCGCCCTGGCGCTCGAGTGTGCTGACAGGCCACATCGCCAATTGACGGGCCTGTAGAAGCGTTAGCAAGCGTCAAAGTTGATAGGCCGCGCTCTACGTACCGACTAATTTGGCATGTCATAGACACTCGGATAGACGTCCTCGAGACCCTTGGGGTCCGGCAGCAAGTCCTGCGTCGGCTCGATACCAAGTGAGGTGTTGGAGTCAGCGCCCCAAAACACGATGGCTTCGACTCGAGCGTCGATGCCACGAGCCCTACGAGCGCGTTCCAGGAGGTCCT
The DNA here is from genome assembly GCA_002236755.2 of Dothistroma septosporum. Taxonomy (NCBI): domain Eukaryota; kingdom Fungi; phylum Ascomycota; class Dothideomycetes; order Mycosphaerellales; family Mycosphaerellaceae; genus Dothistroma; species Dothistroma septosporum. Next base: position 154,899 of record NBZP02000044.1, read on the forward strand.
TTCGCTTGAAAAAGGATGGTGGTGGGACTGGATTGAGAGCGCGCAATTCGCCGGTGAGGAAGCTGTGAGTCTGGAACTCGTTCATGGTATGAGTACGATGACCTGTGATCGGCACGGGACCTGGAGTCGATTGGACCGTATTGTAGTGTTGGAGATGGTTTTGTGTAATTGGAAGCGGAGGATCCTTTTCGTTGACTCGTAGACGGCGGTGCTCGGCAGCTTTGGTAGCGTTCTGCACGCTAGGAGTCTTGCGGTCGGCCATAGCGGTGGCGGAGGACGGTATGACGAGGTTAGTGTGTAAAGTGGTTGTGTCTTGCTGTATACCTGTCCTGGGTCGAAGTCTATGAGAATTGTCGTGGGCCGGCGAAAGAAGCTTGCGGCACAACCACGCTAGTAGGGATCCTCAATGCACGGGCCATGTCGGTGAAGTGTGAAAGTGCTCGTGTGAGCCTCAACAACTTACAGCCAGTCAGCATTTGATGCTTCTTAATTCGTCCAAAGGGAGAAAGTAGAGATCATTGCTCCACATCTGCCGCGTTGTTTGCTGAATAAGGCGAACGCGCAAATGATCGGATTGACACACTAATCATGTCCTCGGCTAGGCTATCGGAGAACGAGCTCGCCATATCTATAATGCTCACTAACAACCGAGACGCATCGCGATAATTCCACAAAGTGCTATTGAATCCATATCAGCCTCCTAATCTCTCGATCTCACCATCCCGGAGAGCTTCACAGCTCCGCCATCATGTCGTTGCTAGTGGTGCCTCCCGCAATGCTCGCGAGAAGACTGCTTTTCAACCCGGCCGCCGCTTCCTTGGCTCTGCCAACAGCCTCAGTGTCCTTGACGGCGCGATCGAAATCGAAGAGACCATCCATGAAGGCATCTGACTCTTCCGTGGCTGGCTCCTTCAGGTCCACCAAATCGCCCTCATGGATCAGAGGCAGCTCAGGCTGAACAGCACCCTTAGCGAGGATTGTGTATGCCTACAAGATCATCAGCGTCCAGTTCCATCAAGCCGAGCGAGCAAGACTCGACTTACCTGCAAGCTTTCCTCCGTGTAGGCTGTCGGCCTAGTTTTCTTGGTCAACACCGGTCTAGGGAAGTACTCATGCATCGGATGGAGTGCGAGAGTACTTGTGATATCGCCACGTGACCCGACGGTGGCTGCGTACCGACTGTCGACACTCCGCGAACGACGAGCAGTGATTAACAACGCGTTCCGCTCGCGCTCAGTCGGCAGAACGAAGGCATTAGTGAACGGCTGGCGCTTGGACTGGATAACCTCCGTGAACTGTGACTTGCTGATGTTCGGCTTGTGTTGACCTGGGAGAAAGGTGTTACCCACCTTCGCGACTGTACTGTGCCAATTCAAGCGGTCTTGAGTAAGTGATAGTGTTGCGTAAGGCGGTTGTCCGTTCAGCTCACGACGGCGTTGATTATCGGCACTTCGTTGGGCAGTGTCGACAGTCACTGCTCGACGATGGCCAGGCGTCTCAGCATCCATGAGTGAATTGATATGACCCTTTGTGGTGTTCTTGATCAAGCTTGATCATCATGTGCTGGAAAATGTAGCCATCTCGGTGGGGCGACAGGCGTCTTTGTGCGGAACATTGGCGCTAGCAGGGGTTGTGAGGAACCATGTAGGTCAAGTGAAAGTCATCTCGAAGGGCTGTTTGAGAGGTGGTCTGATGACATACGTCGCCGACGTATCTTCAACTGTCTCTCATAGTACACGAGAGACCCCATGTCAACAATCATGTGCCACTCTCTAGCTCTTAGGTGCAAGTTGCGCGAGTGCAAGTTTCATTAGCAAAGTCGTTTGCTACGGTAGCTACTGAGACTTCCACGACCGCTCAGTGAATCGTTCATCGCTTGCCCAACCTTGGTGAACATTGTAGAGTCTACTTACGCCACACAGTTCTGGTGGCATCTTTTATCTTATTTGTTCTCTTCCACGGCGCTACTACGACCGACCAAAGGCTTCAGCGATCGCAGCCGGAACATCTACAGAACGTGATCACATACCAGTCTCGATACTGACCGGCGACTCAAGCATGCAGAACAGCAACAGCAACGAGGTCGAGACTTCCTCGGCATCCTCAGCCAAGCGCAAGACTTTAGAGTGCCACAGGTCAAGAACAGACGACCGAGAAGCGGTGACCACGAACGCTCTTCAAGACCCTCAGTAACATCATCTAGGCGCAGGACAAGAGTAATGCCTTGGCTTGGCTCGTTGCACAGGAAGCGAGCTTGATGGATCTGAACCGGCCTCATACTCGAGTTCGATGCCGACATTTCAGAGCTTCGTTTTCCTGGTCTGCCGTAGGGCCGCTTGACTCCCAGCACGACACTTTCAAAGGCTTTGGTCGGCCTCGCTGTCGTTACTGAACTGCTTCCTTCCGATCTCGATCAGACTTGCTGTCGAACAGATGGTCTTCGACTGTGGTACAATGAACGGTACGTCTTGTGGGTACCACCTACATAGATGCAGTCTGTACTTGCTCGCGAAGAGAAGATGGCGGAATCCATATTGTACCAGGGAATGCCAAGTCGGGAGCGGTCGGAAGGATCAAGCTTGCTCTTTGTGTGTCACTCCAGATCTTGTTACAACAACAACAACGCTGATGGCGAAGAACGCTGAGATTTGAAGTAGGGAGGTTGTGAAGTTGAGGCGGTAGGGGTGGCTATTTGATGGGGAGTGATCCAACTGCGGCGTACTAGACGGATGTTGCGAATAGATCAGCTTACTCAAAAGCAAGACTGTACATGGTATCACTCAAAGCAGCATCAACAGCATGCAGCACACAATAGTTCCTTCCAAACCTCTGATTCTCTCACTCGTTTGACGCTTCATCCCCTTCATCCGAGCTGTCATCTCCCTTGTATTGTACCCGTTTACCGCAAGCTCTCTTGATCCACGGAGGCTCTAGCACAGGAGTCCTATCCTCTACTTCTCGCTTCGTCACACAGGTTGATTGTCCGCCTGATCGATAATCGTTCAGCCGATTGTTGCGTTGAATCAGCAAGGGTGGAAGATCTTCGATTCATAGCCGATGGTATCGAGCCTGCGCAGAGCACTATGCGACTGCAGTAGTTGGCCGAAGGCGTAGCAATCCTGGATCCAGTGGTATCGACGATCTGGAAGTGGGTCATACTGTCGTGCCTCGCGGAGGACCAAGTACTCGACGTTGAGAGGAAGGAGTGCCCCTAAGTGGGATGCGCTGTGACGGACGGGCGCTCTCACATGCCTACAATCGGTCGCCGACATGCCAAAAATCGCTTCATCGTCCAGGTCCAAGTACTTCAGCTTCTGGAACCTCTCAAGCGAAGTGATTGGAATGACGGAAGGTCCTTCAGTGTCTGCAGAAGAGTCGACATCGACATCTGGAGTACGAGACGAGAGCGAGATGTTCAAGTGTCTGACTATGGCAGTCCAACACATGTACGACCAGTGGCCAATTCACATGCCGCATAGATTTGACTACGAAGACACACGCAGGACTTCAGGGTCAGAGCATGACTCAAGAAAATTCAGCAGCGCCTCAGTTGCAAGGTCGCGATGATTGCAAGCAAGATGCGTCACATTGCTGCCCTTCGGCGCGCGACTCCAGTCCGAGACCGCCTGTTTCGGGCGGCCTCCAGTTGATGTGAAGGGTCTCAGCGAAGGCAGTCGCAAGAAGAATGGCGCAATGCTGAGGTTTAAAAGATGTACATGAATGCGACCTTCCCGCAACTCTCGTGACAAGTCCAGGTGGATCTCGGTGAGAGTGTTGAATACTGGTCACTGCATTTCATCTACTGCTCTGGACACCGGAGGCAGAGGTACTTGTTTGAGAAGTATTCGCAGAAGGGAATTCGACCAGTCGAAGTCGTTCACCGCGGGCGTGCAGGAGACTATGCCAAGATGGAGAGATCGTAGATTTGTTAGCATGCTCAGCAGTAGCACAAGCTCGATCTCTCGGTCTTGCCCCGGGGACTTCAGAATTGCTCGTATACGACCAAAAACTTCATTTGGCCATTGAATTATATCGCTACAAGAGGAGTAACATCAGCTATGCAGTCGTGTGGTTGTGCGGCCATCCTCAATGGAACCCGAGCTAAAGAATGAGATGCCTAAGACCTACTTTCTGGCTGGGAGGATGATGCCACAGCTTTGAAAGCCACGTTCAGCATTAAATTCCGTCTCGAGGTTCGGGCCGTGAAGGTGCTTGACGGGTTCCCGCAGTAGGCGCTTGATTGAGAGGACCCGAGGCAGCTCTTGTAGATGCACGCCATAGAGCTGGGAAGGATCTAGTTGTGTCAGGGATATTCTGGAGTACAACAATGCCTCTGCAGCATCTTGGGCGCGGCTAGATTGCTTTTGTAATTGTGTAATGTTTCTGAGACCTGCTTCGCTCAAGCCGAGCTCGAAGATCTTGAAGAGTAACTCCATTGGCAGCGATAATAAGCTGCTTTCTCTCTTCAAGCTTCTTTGGTGTCGCATCATTTGCTGTGTCGCTCATGGCTGAATCATTCGTGCTCGTATCGCTCGTGATCGAATCGCTAATGTTTGTATCGCTTACGGCCGTATCTTCCATTCCGTTAACGATTCTGTCTTCAGCTCAAGCATGCACAGCAGCTGTGCGTGATGTATGTTGTATGGAACCACTGGCTCCAAGGCGAGAAACAGCGGCCGCCAGTGCTGCCATGTTTGTTGGAAAGGAGCTCTGACAGTTGGACATCAAGCTTTCTCAAAGAATGTGCGCAAGTTCTTTCATGTTAGCGATGCTGTACGTGGAACCCTCTAGACCAGGCATTCGTTGAGTCGTGGCGGTACCCTTGCATCTTTTGGGACCACGAAAGGTCAAGCCAACCTTAGCAAGTATGCCTGGTATTGTACGACCTTGTGCGTTGCTTCACGCGGATTGCTTCGGTTTCAAAGAGAGCCTCAACGGCAGGTCACCGTCCATGCAGATTTCCATGCCTAGCGCGAACTGTTTGGAGCTCTGCAGCAAGCGCTTTGAGGAATACATGCATTCTTCCGCGGGATTAATTTTCGTCACCAGAACTGAACTTGGAACCTACACCATGTCGCCTAACAACTCCAACGAGAACAGCCATAACGATCCAGCGAGATCCGCCAAGGATGTCAGCTCAAGACTCACCGAGAGGACAAAATCTCCTCAACCTAAGTTCCCAGACCCAAAGAGCGCTGCCAAACGGACGACAGATGATATTGTCAACGCCAAGCCAAGCGATGGTGTTACAGATGCGATGTGGAATCAGAGCTTTGAGAAGCAGATGATAGACCGCGGCCGGCTTCCAGATTCGCGGGAGGGCCGGACACCAGCTAGTATCATCGCTGAGGCTGAGAAGGAATGGGGAAGACCGGTGGGCGGAAAGCTGTTTGCAGAAGGTGCCCCGTCCGGCGAGAAGAAGTCCGAAGGGAACGGGGATAGCAAGGATAGTAAGGATGGCAAGAGCGAGTAGTGTGATGAGTATAGTTCTGTCATGTCTGAAATGGAGGAATGGAGCCAAATGGGAGAAAATTGATTCTTGTTGGCGACCTGGTCCATTGTGCGACTTGCAGTGAGAAAGGTCGTTGGCTTCACATTTGTCTCAAAACTACATCCCAATCATGCGCCTGATTGGGACAGGATGTAGTTTGTAGTGCCGCTTCGCTGATGCTACGGAGAGAGCGGTCTCTCTTCCAGGAACATGCTATCGGCAGGTCGTGCTTCTGTAATCTAGCTTTAGGCTGCCGAGATGGTTATTAGCAATTTACTTGATCGGTCTAGATCGAGGACGTATGTTTCTTCTCTGCTTTAGTGCCCAGAGACCTTCACAACGACCCCTCGTGCTGAGAGCTTGGCTCAGCTTGACAGGGTACACCGCCATTTCCTGAGCTCTCACAACGGCACCTTCCGCCAGACGGCCTTGAGCAAGGAAGTTTATTTTCTCATTTGAGCAGTATTCTTATGCTCAATGCTGCTGGAGCAATCGGCTTGAAGTGATCGTTGTACTACAACCAATATCTTCGACACGGCTCCAAGATTGCTTCGAATGGCCCACGCTTGCGCCACAGGTGCACTGCACTCTGACGGGGATCGTCAGCGATAAGCACCAAGAATACTGCGACGATGATGGGCGAGAGAGTGAGACTGTCATGTGTTGCCAGTGAGTGACGATGCGGGACTGTGTTCATGTCGAGCGATGCAGTCCGAAAGGGAGTCGCGAACTCTCGGCTGAACATCGGCCCGGAAGTCGCGCTGGCGCGTGCTTCACCAGCCAGGCAGGCACGATGATGATGCAGCTTCAAACATCAACCTCACAACTCATCAACACCATCGCCATCAAATCACCGATATACAATACATTCTCGACACGCAACCAAGCTTCAGCTCGTTACGAATCAACACGACACGTTTGCAAAGCGCACAATCCACACCCTCAAACAGAGCTCACAGCTCCAACACAGCCCATCATGGTACACCACCCTTACCACACACCCCCAAAACCATACCATCACTAAACGCCCCAACAGTCTCTCCGCATCGTCCCCACCGCCTCCAACCCAACCTCGACAACCCCCAACATCGGCGCCCCCTCCGCGCCCGGCGTCCACGACACCCTCCGCTCAAACCTCCACCAACTCCAGCCCGCCCCAAAAGCCGCAACAAGCGCCACATCATCTCCCCTGCAGAGTCTCCACCCGCTCGAATCTCGCCTTTCCAACTGGCGCCACCAACAAGAGACGCTCAAAATGTCCCTCCTGCGCCGCCAGTTCGGAATCGCCGAGCCCGTCAAGCGACAGATGGAACTCAGCATCGTGCGCGCCGGGGAGTGGAGACCGTCAGTGCTGGGCAGTCATGGAACGGCGGGTCTGCATGCGGATATTTTGAGTGGTAGGGATACGGAGTTTGGGTGGGAAGATGTGTTTGAGGGCGATGTCATGAGGGAGGGGATGGATTTCCATGCGGAGATGGAGGGACGGTTTAGGATGAATTGGTAGATGCTGAAGGGAGATGTGGGAAGATGGGATGTACTGATAAGAGCGCTGCGCTTCGATGATGACGAGGGTGGAAGGAACTGCGGCGAAAGGGCATAGACGGGTTTGCTTGATAATGGGTATACTTCACATTGTACTCTACCATGGCATACCACTTCAGCAGAGTCCGAGGATCACTCCGATCTCACCACTCTAGCTAGCTGAACCTGCCGTATATCAGACTGCATTAGTACGAACCCAATACAGGTGACACAAATAGAACAACATCCCACACATGCTCTCATAGTCCATTTGCTTATACGCTGCGCTCCGCTCGTATTCATATCTACAAATACAGCGCCGTTGAAAAACCAGAAGATACAATGCTCGCTCAAACGACAAATCAGACGCCCCATCAGTCAATCCGCTGTACTTCCATAAAACGCCATGGTATTTGCCCATCTGAATGCCGACTCCTTCATATGCATAGCTGTGGGGATCCCGTGGAGAGTCTGCTTTGCTCTTTTCACGCGAGTGTTCTCGTCTCTCTTGACAATCTCTCTTGACATCGATGTCCTCGCCCGATTGATATGCCTGCGCAAGCCCTTGTCTTCCGCCTTGCTAACAATGAAAGCCGCTGATCAGGTGCTTCGCCGTAAACAGTTTCGATCACATTGTTGAGCAATTACTGCACAACGCATCGACAGCCAGCACCTCTGTCTTCCGTGTCCCGCATTCGTGTCGAGCTGCTCTTACCAGTACCCTTGCCCGCCGTATCCTCGTCGTCGATAAGGTCCGCTGGCTTGACGGTCATGTGTACGACGTTCGTGCTGTCACTCTTGAATGGCAGATCTATCAGATGTTAGCACCGCCTTATCTTCACAGCACCTGCCCTGAGGTTCTGCACTTACCTCTCAGCAGGCTCTTGTCCTCGACCATCCTTCCAAGCAGAATCAGCCGTATGCTGCTCGGGCTCGTTGGCCGGGGCTCCCACTCGCTCCTCCAGTCTGTCCAGATCAACTCCTTCAGCTGGTATCCACTTATTGCTTTCGGGTCGAAGGCTCCATTGGCGTCTTTTGCCTCTACTTTTCGATTGCGCAGGTACTTCTCGTCGATCTTGTATGGATGCCGCGCACCAGTCGTGAGCATGAGGGATATGCTAAGCTGTGGTCCACTCGCTCCTGCCGAATGTGCTTCTGCTTCGTCGGCTGCTGGGCCGAGCGCTTCCGTCTCTTTGCGGGTCAGAAGAGGTGATTGTTCTATCGCTGTGGACAGTGGCTGCGTATGCGCTTCGACTGGCGGTAATTGAGGTGCGCCTGTGGTTCCTGTCGGTTGTGCGGATGGTTCAGGCTGTTGCTGGACTGCATCTTCAAATCGCTGGTCGCCTGGAGTCGGCGGTGTGTTGTTGATCTCCAGTGGTCGCTCTACCGCAGTAGCTATCTGTGTCGTGGGAGTAACACTCTGTACTGGAGCGCCAGCCACTGCATCCGGCTGCGAGGAGACCATGGCTAGTCCTTGGTCCTCAGCGAGGGTCCTGAGGTACAGCTTTCAGCCTTACGCTGTCTCAGTGATGAGTTTGCTGCCCTCAATCCGACGTCGCTCGTTGTCTCGTGCTACGTGATGTCAATGGTAGCGGTGTTCCGCGGAGGCAATGCTGTGGAACCCAGCCCGGCAAACAGTAGAAGCAATGCTGAAGCAATAGCGAGCGGCGTCGACCAAATTAATCGTGAGCGTCGTTACGGTGGCATCAAAGGTCAATCGGAGCGGGCTGGAGTTGGAATAGTGATCATGCAACACAATGCAACGGCAGCACAAGGTGAGGTGGTGGTTTCCACTGCACTCAGCAAGGATGTTCGGCAGGTCCAAGCCGGGGGGCGGAGCGGTTCTCGGATCATTAAAGGAACAACTCAAGTCTGGATTTACTTTCTCCGACCACCATCATCATCTGAAACAGTGCAATCTCTACGACATGAAGAGTGGCAAAGTCAAGTACATTGTGCTGTAGCAGCATACGCGGCCGCAAAGGAACCAGTCCACGCTATGCAGCGTTGCCGTTCTTGCCGGCCAAGCCACTCCCGATCATGCAGTAGCAGCACCACCACTCTCTACGCAAGATACTGACGCGGCCGAGGCAGGCGCCATGGATTACACGTGCTTCCGCGTCTTCCGTTGATCTGTCACTGAAAACGGTTCGTGTGAGAGACGTATTGGATGTACCACATCCGGACCAAAAGAAGCAACATCGCAAAGAATCGCTGCCACGTCGTTAACACGAAATTCTTGCAGTCAACAATCACACAACTGGAAAGCTTTGTAGGTGCGTCGCAATAAAAGTCATGTCCGCTAAGAGTCCGATCAGTCGTCAGCGCTACGAGAGCTTCTCTCCTCCTTCCTCAGCCTGTTCTTCGTGGTGTTGCGGCGAGCCAGCGGTAAATGTCGTCAATAGGGAGCCGAACACACAGATGCGACAGCTTCGCAGGCCATGAAACATACACACAGCATTCGAGCCTGCTACCCGCGACCATCAACCCGCGCCTGCTTCTTCCGCTGCTTTGGCGTGGCCTCCTCGTCCTCCTCATCGCATTCCTCGATCGCACCCGCGATAGAATCTGCATAGCTTCGCTTCCTGCTGCTATCAAACCGGTTGAGCTTCGGCCTTGGAGTGACCTGATCATCTGGCTCTGCACCATAACCATAGTCATCCTCGCCGTGACCATTGGTCTTCAGTGGAGGCTGAATTGGCGGCTGCCATCTAACGTTCACACTGTCGACAGAGCTCGCGCGGCTGTGCGGCCTCTTAGCGGACGTAGCGCCTGGTCCATAAGCCGGTCCAGGAGTCTGGTAGACCAGTTTCGGGGAGCCAGTAACACCTAAAGCTGCAAGGATGTCTTCTTGCGTTGGATCGTGAATGGGAGGTAGAGGAATCGGCCGTTTGATCTTTGCGTTATGACGTGATGCTGTTGAGCAGACGGAGTTTGTGCGAGAATGCTGCCGGGGTTGCTGAGATGGTTCCCTACTTCTAGCACGCAGCCCTCGTTCGAAATTGTCCAGCACAGTGTCATTGCTTGACATCAGTGGTTGCGGACCCTGCGCGTCGATATCCATACCACCATCATTAGCTGGAGTAGATTCCCTAGTCAGGCAGGGGGTTGGGCTGCGATGATCTCCTTCGGCCCACGTCGCATCATAGCGATTCTTATACTGGTCGAGCATTTCTGACAGACTGATGATGCGCGAGCAGACTGCAGCGAACTCCCTGAAGATCAAGCTATCCTTGATCTCCTGCCACACATCGGTCTGTCTGACGCTGAGGCGAGACTCTTCTCGTTTGGCCTTAGTGAAGTACTCCGACACCGACTCGTCTTCACTGGCTTGAAGCGGACGTGGCGCGAGCGCTTCGAGCTCAGCTTCTTGAAATGTGGATGCCAGCGCCCGCTTCGTTGGCAGCGGCGGCTTCCACTCGATCACACCGAGACTGAGATGCGAGTCGATGTCTTCGGGATGCCGAGCGAAGTAGCACTCAGCATCAAAGTCCTCCTCCAAGTCGTTTCCCGTGCCCGGTGTCATATCTGCAGGTGGCATTGGGTCGCCGTTTCCATCAAGCACTAGCCGAGCATGATATGGAGCAGAGTTATGGCGAGCCAGACCCTCGCTGGCTGACCGCTGATGCCAAGCGCCTGTTGGAGCGCTTTGAGGTGGGGTCACAATAGTCGGCCATGTTGGTTGTGGTTGTGGAAAGTAAGTGCCTAGTGGAAGTTGTTGTGGTAGACAGCTTTGCAATTGCTGCGGTTGGTATTGTGTTTGATAGCCTGGGTAAGCGGGCTGATGGTAGGCATATGCTGGTCGCTGCCCGAAGTGCCCGACTGGCACCTGCACTGGAGGTCTGTAGCCGGGAGGTGGTGGGCCATATCGTGTAATGACGGGGCCATTCCCGCGTGACTTCTTGGCTGGGGGAGCTCCACTATAGCATGTTAGTCGATTCAAGAAGCCAATGTATCAACATTTGTCAAGGCTGCGAGGGCGTCGGGAAGCGGGTTGTCCGGGACGAAACGCACCTTTGATGAAATACAGACGGCGGCGGCGGAAGATGAGGCTGCGCCTGAGCGTACATGCTGGGGAAAAGAGATGTCTTTCTTCTCGAAATGCGAGAGCGCTCCCAACTCAAAGTCGTGCAAGTAACAAGTTCGGCTTCAAGCCAATAACAGGCCAGTACGAAAGACGAGCTTGATGCGAGAGGGCGAAAATAGAGATTCTGAGCCTGATGACTTGCAAAGAGATATGTTGCTGAATGAATGCCCTTCCGTGTTGCGTGTTGCGTGAGAATGTATGTTGTTGTTATTATCCCAAGCAGTTTGCTGGTAAGCGTTGCCTTGCCGTTCCAACCAAGCTTGTCAGGGAATGAGTATCAGGCTCGATGCCAGCGCATCACCGTAATTCTGATCGCGGATGAGTCTAGACAATCAGCATCAGCATTACAGCTGCAAACCTGCGATGTAGGCGAAAGGCAGATGGTCGGCAGGCAAAGACGCATGAAGATGATATGTGGTGTTTGGGAAGGAAGAAATTGGACCTAAAAGTAAACAGCCGGGGCACAGACCAGCGGACCCAATCGAGCAAGATCCCGGTCATACGCCGCATCTCCAACAACTTCAATCTCGGCGGCAGGCGAAAGCGAAAGCTGTAACATGTCGAGTCCAGCACCAGCACATCTTCTTATGCTTGTTATGCTGTACTGAACCGTACACACTCACATGACTTGAGAATGCTGAGAGCACAGCTGAACGCGCCCGTCTTGCCTTACGAAGATAGTCCATCGTAAAGCTTGACTGTTGATTAACATGCCTGGTCTGCCTGGTATGCGACACGACGCACACAGCCTCGCGACGCGGGCATTATTTGCTGACAATCACGTATAGCCAGCGTAGACCTCGATGAGTGCATCGCCCGCCTCTACCGCAAGGAACTCCTCGCCGACTCGGTCATCGAAGCAATATGCGCCAAAACGAAAGAGCTGCTGATGAAGGAGAGCAATGTCGTGCACATCCTGTCGCCGGTGACAGTCGTGGGAGACATACACGGCCAATTCTTCGACATGATCGAGATCTTCAAGATTGGCGGATACTGTCCTGACACCAACTATCTCTTCCTTGGTAAGAGTCACGCGACCACAGCCAGTACACGTCCCACCATGCTAACACTACACTCTAGGCGACTACGTCGATCGTGGCCTCTTCAGCATCGAAACCATCTCTCTCCTCGTCTGCCTCAAGCTCCGCTACCCCGAACGCGTCCATCTCATACGAGGCAACCACGAATCCCGCGGCGTCACCCAGTCCTACGGTTTCTACACCGAGTGCTCGCGCAAATACGGCAATCCCGCAGTATGGCACTACTTCACCGACATGTTCGACTACCTCTCGCTCTCCTGCGTCATCGACGACAAGATCTTCTGCGTCCACGGCGGCCTGAGTCCGAGCATCCACAGCATAGACCAAATCAAGATCATCGATCGTTTCAGAGAAATACCGCACGAGGGACCGATGGCGGATCTGGTCTGGTCTGATCCGGATGGAGAGAGGGACGAGTTCAGTCTGAGTCCCAGAGGAGCGGGGTATACGTTTGGCGCGCAGGTGGTGAAGAAGTTCTTGGAGGTGAATAGCATGACGCATATTCTGCGGGCGCATCAGCTCTGCAATGAGGGATACATGGTGATGTTTGACGATCGTTTATCAACAGTCTGGAGCGCGCCCAATTACTGCTACAGGTGTGGGAATTTGGCCAGTGTGCTGGAAGTTGGGCCTGGTGGGGAGAGGAAGTGGAATGTGTTTGATGCGGCGCCGGAGAATGAGGCGCATAGATTGGAGCAGACGCAAGCGCATGCTGCGGCCGGGAATGATCCTGTGAGGGATTACTTTCTTTGAGGTGGGAGATACCGGCGTTGAAACGGCGTAAGGAGGCAGCAGCATTGCAAGGTGCTTGTGTTTGGGAGAGATACCACGATACATTACTGCACAGGGCATGGATACGGCATTGCACTTCGATTCGTTGTATGATACTCGCACGTACAGCGACAATTATTGACACCCCTCATAGATCTCTCGTTCCACCTCCCGACTCCCTTACAAGTCCACCTCTCCAGCCTCCGCCTCCTCTCCCTTCGCCACAACAATTTCCCTCCTCAACCTCACCCCATTCTCGTCCCCTACCTTGATCAATGCCGGAAACACAACAAACCGTCCCTCCCCCTCGTCCCTCCTCTCCCATCCAAACTTCCATGTACTCCCCTGCACGAACAACTTCCACCCCACCTGCGCCCCCCTCATCACAACCCTCTCCAACTCCTTCACCCTCATCGCCCCCCTTTCCCTTCACCACAAAAAGCTGCAACACGCGAACCAAACTCGCTGTCAACTCGCTCACATTCGCATTCCTCGAATCGCGGAAATCGAGTTGTTGTTCGACCCCGTCCGAGTAAATCGCTGCCATGGCGGCGCCGGTGACTTGGCGCCATTTATGGAGGGACATGAGCCAGTCGGAGGAAGATGTTGTGGAGGGGATGATTCGCATGCTTGAGGGAGAGGGACAGCGGAAGGGGGAGGTTGGACGGACAGAGATGGGGCCGAGAGGGATGGGTTCGAGGGCTTCGAGGCAGCGGGATATTTCGGGTGGGAGGAGGGTCGAGGATAAAGGAGCGGAGGGGGATATGTTGGTCAGGATGTTCCAGGCGATGAGGAAGCGGATTGCGGGAAGGCGGGTTGTGGGGTTTTTGAGGAGGCTGTCGACGGCGATCTCGGAGAGGGGACAGTCGGGGGAGAGGAGCTCGGGAAGGCCGTCGAGGTTGTTGGCGTGAACGGAGTGGTCTTGGGCCAGGGAGGAAAGTTCGGGGGCGGCGGTGCAGTAGGTTTCGGCATATGTGCGGATGGATGCGTTGAGGCGGTTGAAGTCTTCTTGGAGTTCGAAGTCGGAGGCAGGGGAGAGGAGGTCGGCGTCTTTGTTTAGGGTGGTAGAGAGATCAGCTTTCTCGACGATCGCGACTGCGGTGGTGCCGGAGAAGCTGTCGCTGTGGTCCTGATATGTATCGAGACGCTTCCTTTGGACGATGGAGGCCTTGCGTTTCTTATGCAGGATGAAGAGGAAAAGACATGCTGCCATCACGGCGCCGATAACAGCGGAGCCTACGCCAATACCCACAACCGCTTTCGGCGACAGCACGTACCGCCTTGTATTGCTCAATTCCGTTGCATTGCTCAGGACTGTGACGCTGGTTGACGTGCCCACTTGGCCATTTGAGCGAGCTGTTGTGCTTCCTATATCGGGGCTGGATGTGGACGATGGCGCGCTGGAAGACTTGGTGGGCGACGCCCTCATCAACTGGTGACTTGAGGGAGGAATTTCGACAGATCTTGTGGCGAATGTCGTGGTCGACGGTGTCGCAGACGTGCTGATTTCACCGTCAGCTGTAGTTGCTGGTGACATCTGACTCGTTGTCGACGAAATAGCAGTGTCAGCGGTCCAGAGCGTCAGAGTGATCGGTATGGGTACCGAGCCGGTCCAGGACGTCAATGTCGTAGTGCGTATCGGCGATTCGCTTACGGAGACATTTGCTGAACCTCGCGGTGCTTCCGTCATGCTGAAGGTGGCGTCCCCCGTTCCACGATAGTTACATGCAGCACGGGCGCAAATGAGAGGAAAGGGTGTCTGTGGTTCCAATCATCGGGCACATCGATCCGCCTCGTCAGGTTCGCAGCGGTGTCGATATAAGCCTGGGGGTTTTCGTCGACCAGCAAGACGGTGGCAAGCATTTGCGTACACTTGTTCCGCGTAACGAAGAGGTGCGAAGGCGTGGCATCGTACAGACACCCATCAGCGGTACCTGCGGCGAGAACGCTCGTGCGCTGTACCTGCATGCACTGGTTGGCTGTACCAACGAAAGTATCGTGGAGATTTGCTGTGCAGCAGGTTGCCTTATTGTTTGCTCTATGCAAAGAGTCGAAAGTGGAGCAGAGGCGCTTGAGCTCCACCTTGTGATATGTTACACAGAATAGTTCGTGACCGGCCGGTGCCACGAGCTCCGGGACACACCAGATGTCAACGTTGTCCTAGAAGCAACGTGAATCGTCATCGCTCCACGTTATCCCCCTTCGTAAGGAGATGCAGCGATTCCTGTTGCACAGGCGATCCTCCAAGCCCCGTAGATTTCTGGATATACAGTCGGCCTGTAGCGACCAATCCGTGTCGGCGCGATTGGTGAAGGTTGGAAGGTAATTGATTTGCATGTTGAGCTGCTGACGTGCAGTACGCAACGAGATCAGGTTGATGCTTGTCGAAGTTGACATGCATCAAAGGATCCTGCCGGAGACAAAGCTGCGATCACGTGGTCCGGCGTCGAGGCGTCCCAAACGCGTGACTTACTGCCTGGTCGCGATGGGAACGTTTGGTCCCATATGTCGCAGATTCAGACTTGAAGTCGAGATTGGGGCTGTCGCGAGCTCGGAGCAAGTGGGCTGCGTGCCTTCCTCCTTTCGTGTGATAATCCCAATCTCGACTTCAAGCGTCAACTTTTGCAACACCATCACAACCACACACCACACACTCATCGCTCCACTCGCTCAGAATACGTTCTCGCGGATGACTCAATGGACGGCGTTCTGCGCTGTAATGACTTGAATTGCCGAGCACAAGTTGATGATCGTGCAGTGGTCACAACCTGCAGGTGAGTCGCAATCGGCCTTCCAATCAAGAACCTGGCTAACATTGAACACCAGCCATGTCTTCTGCCTGAACTGCGCAGATCGTCTCGACCTCAGCGCACCAAAAGATGGACAGCGCAAATGTCCTGCTTGCTCGACATGGCTACTCAATCCCGATGATGCGGTCGTCACTTCCCTCGCTCCAACCGAAGATTACAAGACGAGCATTCTGAGCGGACTCAGTCCCACGATCATCATGGAGTGTGCAGGTCGTGGTCTGAACTTCTGGGCCTACCAGATGGCACAAGAGATGTCCGTGATGGCACCTTCATCCTTGCTTGAGGTCATGGCTGATATTGCGGCAGCACCTACCAGGAGTATCTGATAAAGACACTTTCGGATCGATATGCTGGACTGGACGCGCACGTGCAGAGCATCATCCGCGAGGCCAATGACGACGCTGCTCGCATGAATGCGAAGCTTGATGGTGAGTGTGACTGTTGGGCCAGCCCTGCCTGCGAGCAATGCTGATTAGTGGCAGCAATGCACACTGAACAACAGACCATCCTGGCTCAGAACCAGAAGCTGGAACACGACTTGACGGCGATGTCAAAGCGCTCTGCAAATTTCGAGAAGATGTACAGAGCTTTGAAGTACCATCAGCTCCACCCGGATGTTGAGACCGCCGCTGAAAACAATGCCGACAAAGTCATCCAGGGAGCGTCGCAAAATCCTGGGGGACAAAACCGTGGCTCACAGCAGCGACAGCCGCCACCGAGCTATCCACGCCGCAACAACAGCAATGGTAGCGGCGGTAGCGACGAGCGCAGGCGCATGACTCTACGGCCAGGTGCTGGCTATGGCGGACAAGTATATGCCCCGCTAGGCAGCAGAATGGGTATGAACAGCTCTCGTAGGCACTGAATCTGGTACTCGTGCTCATCCAAAGCTAACATGCCATAGATAGCGCCACAGTCCCGTCGTCTCAACGTCAACGCCTGTCAGCAAATCTGCCCCAGCCGACATTCGGTTCGTATAACGCCACTCTGACCGGTCGCGGAGTCGGAAGTGGTGGTGATGCACATCGGCACGGCACAGATCTCGACGGCAGCCACAGCCACCGCGGTGGTCCAGGCGGAGAACCTGGGCTGAGCGCAGGGGTCAGAGCAGGGCGACCAAGCAGCTACGTGCCGCAGAGTCGTGCTGGATACCATGGAGGGGCACGACCAAGAGGATACGCTGGAATCCCTTTGCGCTGAACACATGCACTGGTCCGTAGAAACAGATAGCTCCAGGTAGGTTGGTCGATGAAGTTGCTCACACGATGGGAAGTCTGTACCGCGGCCTTTTCTCGCTCACGTAGCCACCATGAATGCCTTTCCTCCCGATGACATTTTGATTCCAATGACCCTCCATGCCGCTCTTGAGGTCAAGTCCCGGGCCCGTCCTTTGACTGCTGGAATTTGTTCTGCGGAGTGATTGATGTCCTCGATGACACAGACCTGTTTTCGAGGCACAGGCAACATGGGTAGAACAAGATCTATCGGTAACTGGTTGGAGATCTCGATACCGACAAACGGCCGTCTCGCATGGAGGTGACGAGCGATGTTGTTGTATGACAAGATTCCTGCACCCGGGCGAGGGATTCTTCTTCCCGGCCTTGGCATTTTAGATCTTGCGCTACATGGAGTTGCGGCGCAACTCTGACTTCGCTGACGGAACTGACTCTTTCACACCCACATTTCCACCTGTACAGCCGTAACTCCATCGGAATCCATCGCAAAACTTGTGCGACGGCATCATACCTCTCTACTTTAACGTAGACATGATGCTGAGAGATTTTCTCGTTCAGCGACCGGCTGACTTGCCGGAAGGCTGTGATTTTCGCAGCTGCCCAACGCTACACTGCGATCGTTGGCCGCTGCCTTATCCCGGTAGCCTGGACGTCGCGCTATAACAGAACCTCGGTCTGTCGGTAATGACGCTTACGAGAATCGACAGATTGACATCTTGAAGGAATCTAGGATTGAGAAGGTTTAA
Organism: Dothistroma septosporum; assembly: GCA_002236755.2. Lineage (NCBI taxonomy): Eukaryota > Fungi > Ascomycota > Dothideomycetes > Mycosphaerellales > Mycosphaerellaceae > Dothistroma > Dothistroma septosporum. Next base: position 172,600 of record NBZP02000044.1, read on the forward strand.
GAGGTTGTAGGATTGGAGATCGCATGAAGGTGAATCCAATCGGAGCCGACGTCACACCCGAGAGGCGGCGGTGTCGTGCGGCTGCGGCTGGGGTTGAGCGTTCAAAGGCGCTTATAACAGCTGCAATACGGGCTTCACCGGCTGCTGAAGAGCCTTCGTCCTGATATGTGCCTCAAATTAGGTGCACCTCTTGGTCCTGTTCGAGTGGGATGTCCAAAAGTCGTTCGAGCCTTGGAGAACTCCTGGACTTTCTCCTTCTGGGACTTCCAACCGAAAGCGCCGACAACTTGTGTGTCTGGATTTGTCACTGTCTTCGAAATGGAACAGGATCGCAATTCGGAGACGGCACGTGCTGCGATGCCACTGATCTCTGAGCACAGAGATCACTCCAACGCTGACCTTTGGCATGGCCATGATGGCGATAGACGCCTCCACGAGCATGCTGATGAGGCGTTGCAGCGTCAGTTCAAGCGGTACTTGAATGCGTGCTTGGGGTCAGTGACCTGACACCTCTCTATAGGTATTCGAACACCTTCTCTCAAGCCTATTGCCAGGACCTCCGTTCAAATTCGTGCGGTGGACGGCAATGCGGCGGATGCTCAAGTTCCTCTCATGTCGGGTGCAGTATCGCAGTTTAGCAAGGACGAGTCCCGACGCGATGAAAAGGGACACTTACCGCTTCAAAACCAGGAATGGATACCAATGACGCTACGGCCGCTGTCGACGTCTTTGTTGATGGCGTATTGCCTGGCTCTGATCATTGCTCTCGAGCTGTTCAACGACTTGCCTTCAACCCGTCATGGTGTGCCAAAGAGCAACAATAAAGCGGTCCAGTTCGCGACGTATTTCCCGACAGTGCTGGTGGTGTTATTCGGCATCTTCTGGAAACGCTTGATTGTGGATCTGAAGCGCGTTACGCCCTGGTCATGTTTGAGCTCACGCTGGACACTGGGAAAAGATAGCTTGGAGCTGAACTACCTCGATGACTTGAAGTTGTCCTTGATATGGCCAGCCGCGAAGAGGCGCCACTGGGCACTTTTGGTAGGCCTCCTTGGTGGACTCGTCTCAGGAGCTCTGGTGCCTCTGGCTAGTGCACTCACCTACGTCGACCTTGCCGGGATCAATCAAGTCCAGGTCGAGGTTCGTCATGATGGCTTCGATTTTGGAAACACGCTACTCAATTCGAATTCGTCCCTGACCCTGCTAAAAGGTTCCCTCGGAAATACTGCCTGGGCTGGAGTAGCTAACGTCCTACAGTCAGTCGGTGCGCCGTCATGGACGACTGACTCCGTGGTATTCGCCTCATTCCATGCTGTTGTGGAGAGCTCTACCAATCGAACCATAATCGCGAACACCACGGCAATCACGGCAGACTTGCTTTGCACTGACCTGATGGCCGATGCCAGTGTCGACGTGAGTCTCGATGCATACAGAAACGACGAATACAACATCCAAATTGCTGCTCACACGCGTGTCGTTATCAACCTGACGGGTACGGACGCCCCGGCCGGCTGGAGCCTGCAGACTGTTCTCAAGGATCCTGACACTTCAATCGATCCTGCCGTTGCCTGGCTGAACATGTCGCTGTTTGATCAGTGGACTTCTGTTCCAAATGATACTCGCATTCAATTGACGCTATTGGAGCCTATACAAGCGTCCGGCCCAGCTCGATTTCTGAACGGCACTAGCTCAGGGTATTAAACGTCCGAGTGGCAGAATACCACCTTTGGCACAAATGTGCTTGTGCCGTTGCGTACTTATCGGAGTACTGGTCTGTCGTGCGAGCCGGTCTTCTATAGCTACACGGCTCGTGTTGCTGTCAATGCTAGCAACAGCGCTATCAACAGCTTCAAGCTGGACAATGCGACCAAAACTCGTATTGATATCAAAGTGCCTTCCGACGCTATTATCGGCTATCTGAACAACCCGCGCCACCCAGACACGATCTTTGGTACAGCTGGCGGAGGCAATATGATCAATCAACTTGACGTCGTTCAGCTAGGCGGTGATGATAATCGCTTGGCAAATTACTACACGTCATATAGCGGCTCGGATCCATTTGGAACTCAATTGCTGGACTTGAACCTCAGACCGGTGTCAGACTACTTCGGAAACGTCTCACTCCTTCAGACTGACGCGTCTCGCGTTTTCGCTACCACAATGACCCAGGTCATCAAGGCTTTTGCCGTCAAGAATGGGACTACGACCAGCTTGGGACAGTCTCAACATCTTGAGCCTCTTCTGAAGATCCAACAGCCGATACTGAGATCATTGGAAGCGTGTTTGCTGCTACTTGCCGTGGTCGCTTTCTGCTGTGCCTGGCCTTTACGGCCGCGGACTTGCCTGACCGAAGATCCTGGCTCATTATCTTTCGTTGCACGACTTGTTGCCCTCAACCCAAGTCTGGATACCGTCTTCAAAGCATCCGCCAAGACAGGCGACAACCGTTATCTGAACTCGCACTTCCGCGTACGGCAAGAAGCTGGTCAGACAGTACAGATGGACATTGCCCCATCCGGCTTGCATACTTCAGTGGAGCGCAAGTCTAGCAGTAGACGGTACGAACCGCTCGCGCTTCAATCCTGGGCCCGATGTAGTCTTTTGATCCTGCTTGGTCTGTATGTCGTCGCTCTAGGTACGCTGTACCAGTGTGGTCTTTCACTGGGGTACCGAGCAGACAGCACTCTGAGTCAGATAGCCTGGTCGTTTGTACCTTCAGCTGTGATTGTGCTACTTGGATACGCAGTTTCCGGAGTCGTCTCGGCAGTGCAGGAGATCGCGCCGCTTGCAATCCTTGGATCTCACGGTTTGAGCGGACGGCGTGTCATGGCTTTCAACCCCCGCAACCGATCGGAGCTCACATTACCTTTCTATGCTTCTTTTAAACGAGCCTACCTGTCAGTATTACTTACTGCCTTTATAGCGCTGGCCTATCCGGTCGTCAAGATCTTGGCAGCTGACCTGTACGAGACATTTGAGCATCCGTACGTGAGCAACACCACGGCGATGGTATCTCCCATGGTACTCGACTTTGGACAGCTGGCTCAGATTGATGGAGGCACCGAAGCACGACTTAGGAATACTGCTGCTATCCGAACTGATTGGGTACAGCTGCCAGGATTGGGCGTTCAGAGCCAGCCGAACGTCGTGCGCAATCTGGTTTTCCAGAATGCCAGCGTTCTCACTCATGATGGTCGCGAAACAGGTAGGAGAGCAACGATGAAGCTTGCAGCGCTCGCTGTGGAAATAACGTGCGACATTTTCGACAGCGATGCATTCGAGACCATTGTTACGTATGATGCGGACGACGATGCTCCGGGTCTCGTATTTGCACACATCTGTGGTACAGATGAATGCAAAGAGAAAGTGCAAGACACCACAACAGGCTATTCACTCGCGACTCAAAGGACAAACAAGACTCTTCTTACAGTTCGAGCGGCCAACTGGGGACAATTCGCCGGGAACCCCTACGGAAACTCTGACAGCAGATTTTATGGCTTCGCAGCGAACATGTTCAGCTCGCCGGAGGTCCAAGTCCTCATAGCCGACTTTGCTTCCATTAGTGGTCCGGTGGCGAACTTTTTATATGTGCCTGGCAATGGTTCCAGCATCGAAGTCCACTCCCCGAACATGTTCAATGTCTCGCTGCCCACGATTCGCGCAGTAAGCTGTACGCCTGCTCTCCAGAATGTCGAGGTTCAAGCCACACTTGAGAGGAAAGTGCAGGCAGGTCTGGATGGTAAAGTCACACTCTTGTCTTGGGCCGTTACGGACTTTGATACTTCCTCGATCCGAGTCACGAGCGAGTTGAATATCACAGACATTCAAGTCTTGCGGAAACTACTCCCTCGAGGCTCCACCTGGGGTCATTCTCCGTCCCTTAATCCTGACTACTCACCTGTCAAGTCTAACTTTACGAACAAGAGCCAGCTTGACGATGACGATATTCGTCCATCCGCCGGCATCGCGAGCAACTTCTTCGAGCTACTTGCAGCTTACGAAAGCAGCCAAGGCAGGAACTCCTCGGCGCTGCTAGACGTCAGGGAGCTTGGAGCTGCTACCAGTGCGGTCTATGGCTTGCACAACGCGGAGCTACTTTCGCACTTCAGGGCGACTAGCTCTTTGTCCACTAGAGCGACTTTCGACGAGAGACAGGCTCAAATGGACACCCAGGAGGCACGCGTCAGACCCAATGCTCGAACGACGTTTGCTGTGGTAGGAATGCTTTGTGTCATCTGGGTGCTCTTGTCGATAATTTTCATGACGACCACTAGCAGTAATGTTCTGCTGAGCAAGCCGGGGATGATCAGTACGCAATTGTCTTTGTTCGCCGGAAGTGAAATCGTTGAGAGACTTCGCGGCAATAATCCAGACGCGGTATGGGACGAGAAACTTAGTCTTGGTTGGTGGAGACCTGGCGAGAGAGAGGTCGGCGATGCAACTTTGAGATGGGGCATTGATATCGGCAGGTTGGATGATTCGTTGCAGACCACCGCGATCCCACGGAAGACAGATGCAAGGCGCTGTTCGTTGGCATCTCTGACTTTCTGGCGCCGACGTCCCGTGCGAGGGGTGCGCCAGTCGATGGAGACCTATTAAACGCTGGATTCCAGCAGCGGCAAAAGGTCAGCTTGTATGGCGCACGCAATCATATCATCAGGACACGGAATAACGAGATGAATGAATTCGACTATCTAAGGTATCTCGGGAGTCACTCTCCCGCTTCGACTTAAAATTGGTGGCTTCTCTGGACTTTGGTCTCCAGCTAAAGATATATTTTGAGCATCTTCTGAAGATGCCTTTACAATCTTCGACATCTCAATGCCGTTCAACGACATAAGCACATCATTAGCTGGCGCAGCTTCGTTTTCGATGTACTCATCCTCGGTCATGTTCTGCTGGGCCGCAAATCTGCTTCTCGAAGTATTGGTGTCACGCCGTCCAATTCGGAATGACAACACGGTGGACATCCTGTCCCGGCGTCGGTCCTTGTGGCATGCGCACAGCAGTGCGCTCACTGATATGGAACTGCTTTACGTGTGCGATAGTCGAGATACTGGTGGGATGCCCGAACAGCACGTCCATATTGAATTCCAAGTCGATCGCTACGTCGCTGGAAGATGCCGCCTTTGGTGTATTCGTTACTATCGTTCACGCATGTTGTCATGGTGCAGTAGTCGACCATTCTCACCGGTCTGTGATTTTTGTCTTGGAGTTGTGCACCTCCATCGTGCTAAGATGCGATGATCTTCCCTTCTTCAGGTCTAGCTTGCCCTCTTCCGCGTAGCACGAACGCAACGACGGCTTCAAACTTGGCGATACAGACATATCTGTACTTCTCAACCTTATATGCAGAGTCCGTCGTCCTCAAGTGATCGTCCTTCTGCTGCTTGGATCCGAGCATCTGATCAGATTATCGAACGACATATGACACAAATACGTATGAAGCCACCGCCACTACCGGGCATCAGCTCCTCAGCTCAATAAGCATGGCTACCAAAATTTCGCGAAGCCACGATCTTTCTACCACCGCGCCGGGAGTCATCGGAGGCGACGTGAAGGATACCGACAACCTTCCACTAGCTCTCTATACCCTCGACGACTCCGTACCCGCCGCAGAAATCCACTTTCTAGCCTCCCGTCTCGAAGGAGAATATGTCATCGACATTGACGACGGCTCGTAAATCCACCTGATACAACCCGCGCCCGAAGCACTCCTCCGGCAATCGACTTTGAAGACCACGCTCGACGCCCATCTCCAGTATGGGAACGAGAACAGGGCGCGGCTGGAGTTTAATCCCTTTATCTTCGTCGTAGTGCATGATCGGAATTGGGACGGGCAAGGGATCTGGATAGTCCATGTTGATTTTGAGGACGGAAATCTGGTCACCGCGTTTAGGGTGAAGGTTGAGGATGCGGGTAGTGTGTGTGCGACGTTGAGGGATGACGAGGAAGGGGCGGAGGTGCTGAAGGAGCAGTATGGGTTGGACGCGTCTTGACCGCATAACACCACGATCATGTCACCGCCTTCTGGACCTCCAGCTACATGGCTGCAAATGGCAATCCGAACTCTCATCAGCATCGCGAATGCAACGCGAGGAGGAATCAGCCGACCCTCGGATTTCACAAACGGCCTCCAGGCATTGTCCTGGCAAACACGATTGAGTACATATACCAGCGATCTCCGTCCCTCGCCACGGTACTCGGCGCAGTATCTACTTTCCGGTTGTTTGGAGAACCGCAACGTCTGGATGCTGCCAAAAGTCTTTGCTGTCGTGCAGAAGATGAAGGCTTACTTCGAGTGTTCAGTATTTATTCCGTCATCCGAGCCCATGTTGGAGACGATCAATTCTTGGCTGGCCGAGAATGTCAAAGTCACCACGCGGTCCATGTCGCTGCAGACTACGGCTCAGGGCTGGGACCCAATCAGCTGACACCACCCTGAGATTCGTACCAAGCACGGAATCTACTTCGTTCCGTTTCAACGGACGGACATTGCATGTAAGCTATGGAACCCAACCATCCAAGCAGCCGTACGACCGAGACGAGCAAGGTCATCACGACTGGCAAGACGACTGGAACGCGCAAGGCCCTCAGCTCAGGTCTAGTAATGACGTGAGTGATTCTCCGGCATGAGGATCTCATACATGTCCCTAGGTGGCAAGAGCGCTGTTCCAATTCAAGAGTTCCTCGATCTCGTGCGACTTCAAGCGGTTTAGAGCACAGGCGAGGCACAGAATATGTTCTACAGGGCAGAGACCGATGGTACTCCGTGGGCTCCACCAACCAGTAAACCCTCTCGACGCATGGATTTGGTTGTAATGCAACGCAAAGTCAAGGAAAGTCTGATCAAGGGCGTCACCGCCTACATTGTAGAACGCAGCAATAAGCGGTATGTTTCACTGGGGATCCCCCATCGTCGCGGATACCTGCTCTGTGGGCCACCAGATTGTGGTAAGAGCAGTGTGATAAATGCGATTGCGGGCGACTTCAACCTCAGCGTCTTCAGCATCTGTCTATCGAGCTCTGAACTCACGGACGACTTGCTAAAAGGGCTAGTTCGATCTCTTCCGGAATGTGCGCTCGTGTTGCTTGAAGCTGTCGACGCCTCAGGACTCGAATCAAGGACTATAAGCAGCAACAACAGCAAGCACAACACGAAGTCCAGCCAGTCGAGAGCTAAGACGGGTATCACGCTTTTCGGACTGCTGAACTGTATTGACGGTGCCAACGCGGTCGAGCACCGAACGCTATGCATGACAACGAGTACGTCAAACACGCTCGACCCAGCTCTCGTCCATTCCGGCCGAATTGACATGAAAGTCCTCTTCGCCAATGCGAACCATGATGTCATGCGGCAACCATTTGCGGCAAGATGTCTCCAGAACGATGCAGAAGCAAACCTGTGCTAGCACGGCTAGTCCTTGACTCAGTTCCGGCTGATATTCCAGAAAGTGTGGGTGCTTACTTGGAGCTCAATTCTTGGAGGAAGTGCTGAGAGTTCCCATGGCTCGCCGTCGTGCAGATTCCACAGTTCAAGCACTCAACGTAGGGTATCTCGACTTTATCCCCATATCTCCTCATTGCCATGACGACTAAGACAAAAATACCCTCATGACGTTGTCGATCCGTGAACACGCGGGAAGATGATGGCGTCCGGATGCTCGATGATTTTGTGAATGCCTGCTAATAGGCATTGACTGGCGGTCGACGCGGATCCTTCTAGTCAGTGTGACCCTCCATCTACGTGGCTACCATCCTCTCTTCCACGGACTGCCGCGAAGCATTCGTCCTTCTTCGCTTCCATTGATGACTTTCAAGGTACAGCATCAGCCTCAAAGCCTCCAGATCCCGCACACTTGCGATGCACAGGGCCAGGATCGGCAGTGCAAGGCCCATGATCATGAACAGTACGAAGACCAGGGATGTGGATGCATGGCGGGAGCGTAGGTATCCAGCCACCGCTATCGTACCGGCGGCAGTAGCTATCCACAGGGTCACCAGGTTCGCAAAGCGGACAACATTCCATCTTATTCTCTTCAAGAAGTGTGCCACATCCATGGTCTCGAGCTCGGCCACGTAAGCGGTCTTCCCGTGAAGCGGTGGACGTTTGGTGATCTTCAACTCCATGATCTGACCACTCCGGTAGATAATTCGATCGGAACTCAAATTCCGGTCCTCGGTGTGAAAGGCGATTCCTATGTGGAAGGTAGCGCAGTGCTCTTGGAGCATCACTCGTACTGTGCTTCCATCTTTGAGTCGTGCACGGAGCATATAGTGGTGACTGTAGCGGCAAGACATCCTTGCCTCTTCCCATTGATTCCGTGAATATGGGGTGTCGCCATAGTCGTTGTGTGTCTGATGAAAAGCCAGAGAACCCGCGATATAGGGCTGACGAAAACAGCACGCCTCCTTGTCCCAGTAGTCAGGTGTCTCCGGAAGTACCATCTCTAGCAAAGGGCGTGACCGTCCGGTATGTTTGTACCGACACATGATGCCCGTCACCTTGTAATCTCGACTGTGAGATGCAACCTCTGTCTGGTCGATGAGATCGGCGTAGCGGAAGATGTTGACAAAGGTCATGCTACTGCGTAAAGATGCATCGTACAGATCAAATATCTGGCTTCTGGGGAGTTGATCACTGACGAAGTACCCAGCTTGTGAGCGAGTGAGATATAGCACGATCACTTTCGTAGTGTCTCTGGTGGAGCAGACGGCCAGAACTGCACCAAGTTGACCAATAGCTTCATTTACGGTGAACAAAGGCAGGACGCATCTGACCTCGTTGTTGGTCACTTGATACTGTTCATCGTTTCCCCTTTCGCGGCTGGGCACTAGATCCTCACAACCTAAAAACGATTTCGGCGAGACAGCCAATAGATTGGCTCTACCTCGTTCTGACTGCCGCGCTACTGGTTGGTAGGTTGAGTCGAATGGGTTGATTGGCTCCGGAGGGTGTCCCCAGGCAAAGAGGGTCTGGTCAGAGTACAGGCGTAATAACTCCTCCTGCAGCCGTTGGAAGGCACGCTCGCCCTCGCCATAAATGACAGCCATGCTCACATCGAAGATTTCGAGGAGGGAGTAAGCGCGATCTTCGATTCGCGTAGTATTCCGCCTTGAGGCCCAGCACATTCTTTGGGCGAGGCTATAAGAAGAGATAGGCCTCAATTGCTGCAAAGCATCAACGTCGATCCCGGTGACACGAGAGATTGGCTCTGCCAGGTCGAACAGAGTACCGGCGAAATGCCATGTAGCGCCGTAGAATCGAACGTGCTTCGAGGCTACCATTTCTTGAAGTGTCCACCCTCGTGTAAACCACCTACATAGACTCAGTGCCGACACTGTGTCCTCATGCCACCTCGGTCCTCTGGAGTGTCGACGCCTCGGGAACTCTGACATTTGCACCGTGTCTTCCAGGAACATTTTTGATCCATCAGATTTCCGGATCTTGGCCATCTCAATCTGATTCGTCCCGAGAGGAAGCGGATGTCTGGGCCAGCGGTGTGCAGTTTGTGTTGAATATCCTCCACTGACCGAAGATGGGTTCGGTTCAGCACGAGCTACCATTTGCGCATCCTCCTGCGGCAGATCCATTAAGAACACATAGCAGACCAGTGCATTTCTATACCAGCGGTACATGGAGTTGATGGCCTCCGCCAGTTCTGCACTACTGTTCTTATCGATGCAGCAGGTGTCGATCCAGACATAATCGATGCCATCTTCGCGAGCCTGCCGACGTGCAGATTCAATCTTGATCCAGCCAGCTTTGATTGTGAGGTTGTCCTGTACTTTGAGATCGCCGAACGTGATCTCCTCTTCGTCGGCCATCCAGGTGTGCGACAGGATGGCATAATGAGGAACTTGCGTCTCGTCATTGAAGCTCACGAGCTTCAGATCCTGGGTATCTGTCCTCAGCAGACGCATCTGAAAGCGTCGTCCCGAGCTTGCGAGGTCTTCTCGGAAGTCGTTCTACGATTTGGAGGCACAGTTCAGCAATGGATCCAGATCTGCTCCTCAGGTATCAGCTGAGCGTGCGTGGCGTTGATGGCTTGCAGCAGAAACGGCCGGCTGCCAATGAGGATAGATGGAGCATCTCGGCTACTGCATGAACACGACGCTCGACGCATGAATGTGATCGAGATGTGTATAAGGAATGATGCTGCATGATGAATGGCGATATCGCAATGTCGTCGCGAAGTTGAGTGTTGAAGAGTTGGCGAGCGTGCGGGAAAGATCCAGGCAAGGAATGAGGGAAGATGCAACGGCTCAGACCACGAAGACACGCTAGGTCTGATTGAGACACCGGCCAGATGCGAGGCGCGTGAAAATAATGAGCCAATACCCTTGCCTCGAGAACCGTAGACGGGCAAGGTCGCCACGGCCCTCTCACGAACTACGAATGCGAACTGGTGCCAGCTACATGAGGTACCCACGAAGTCATTGGCAAACTCGAGTCAAAGCACCGCTACCTCATTACGAACCTCTTCGGGCCCAGCGCTTACACACTTTTCATACATACACTGTTCACTTCGTCTGAAGTCGGCATCAGCTCTTGACCCTCCGCCCTAGATCGCAACAGCGACCCTGTTCGTCTCAAACTTCCTAGTATTCGGAATCACCAACGCGCAAACCATAGCACAAATACCAAAAGCGATGCTAGTATACCAGACCAGGTGCAGAGCCTCAGCATATGCCCACTGAGCACCAAGTGTCGCTGCCTCAATGATCGCAGCCGTGATGCCAGGCACCTGGGCAATCTTGGTGGGGGCGCCGAGGAAAATCTTCACGAAAAGCTCCGCGTCCTGAGCAGGTAGTCCAGCTCCCACCGCGTACGTGCCGACCAAGACCGGCAGGACCTTGGTCAGCTTCTTGACGAAAATGCTGTAATAGATACTGTAGCCGATAGCTCCACCCACGGCGCGGACGGACAGGGAGAGGGCTGCGCATGTGGTGATGAGAGCATCGGGTGCAGCGATCATGGCGACAGTAGCAGCCGGGACGATGAGACCACCTAGGCCGAAGGCAGCGAATGATGCTAGCGTGACTGACTGATAGACGTTGTCAGGGGATATGCTCGCAAGAGAGCCACCGAAAGCCGTCAGCGTCAGCGCGGCCAAGAACAGGATCCGCGGCGAGCCGCCCTTCCATGCGGAAAGAAGTGCATTCCAAAAGACGGCGCCGATGACGGTGGCAAGAGCGACGGGCAGTCCGCGATATCCAATTGCGATGGGCTCCGGCGTCCAGACTGTGCTGATGGTCAAGGGCCAGAAGTTTAGCAGGGAGAAGAAGTTCATGCCAGCGACGAAGGCTACGGCGAAGGCGAAGGCTACGACGCGCTGGTTCTTGAACAGTTCGGATGGGATCATAGGATGCTTGGCAAATTTCCACTCCCACGCAACCCACCCGACTATCAAGGCGATGCCGATCAGGAGCGTGCTAAGGACGTAAGCACTGGTCCATGGATGAGTGTAGCCACCGGCTTGTAGTGCAACGAGGCTGCAGAGATGTCAGCGTTATGTTCCGTCCGGTGCAATGCCTTGCTTACAATAGGGTCAGCCCAACGATTGACAGGAGAGCGCCGACATAGTCGATGCGCTTCAGCACGTCGATCTTGCGCAGTCCGTCCGCACGACGGACTCCATGAGGCCAGTAGAACACAGCAAGGCCCACCAGAGTCAATCCGTTGTAGATCAAGCTGATCCACATTCCCCACCGCCAGGTTGGATGGGAGCCCCTTGTCGAGAAAAGCTCGATATACATCACGTACGGGGCGAATGGTGTGACGAAGGCGGTCAGTATCGCAAGGGAATATCCTCGGTGCTTGACAGGCACGATCTCGGCGAGACTGTAGCACACAACGTCAGTGACGATATCGAACGGTTTCGTGTGGCCACCCTACCCGGCAAGACCAGTAAGTTCTCCAACACCAGCCCCAGCACCGGCCAGTGCCATGCCAGCAAGTCCTTGGCCAAGATGATGCGCTGTTCCCAGGACGATACATCCGACACAAAGCAGTGCTGCGCCAAACAAAGCGATGTAGCGTTTGCCAAATAGGTCTTGCAGATAGCCCACAAACGGGCAAACGGCAGCGATTGCGAGCGTGTTAGAGACCGGTAGCCATGCAATGATGTCTGGCGCGTTGAGATCTGCCGCAATGAACTTCAGACTGCCACCAGTGAAGTACAGTGGAATTTGAGAACCTATCAACGAGTCAGTGGCGATGTAAGAGAGAGCTTATACGGGCAGCTCTTACCAGTATACAGCATCGACAAGAAAGTCGCAGCGAGCAGCTTCTTGCTAGTCCAGTATACTTTACCATCAGAATCGTCACCCTTGTACGCCTGATGGTTGCCAAGGTCGACGGCAGCTAGGAGAGTCTCATTCGTGTCAGTCTTTTCGAGCGGGTTGTTCGACTTCTCGTCGGGCGTTGCGGCCTCGGATCGAGTCTCGATGCGCTCGATAGTGCCCTTTTCGAGTTCGTTCGAAGCCATATTGTCCTGTGGCTCAGTACAAATCCGGGAGGAGTCCAGACGACGAATGGATTCCCATGTCCATGATCCCCGCGGTTATTATACCCAAGGCTGTCTGAGCAGTGCGCCAACAGCTTGAGAGGGGAAACAAACCTACGTACAAGAGTGGCAGCATACCTCGTAGTCCAGAATGCTCGAGGTGCCGCGGAGTACGATGGTCTCGCATCGGCAGCTGCGAGTCGTACGAGCTACCACCGGCAAAGCCTGGGGAGGGAGGGTCAAGTCGTGTGACAGGTCTGGTTGAGTGGCTGCAAAGTAGCTGCGAGCTTGGCCGTTCTGGTATTCGGTGTACTGGTCTCGCACGTGGTGAACGGTGAATGCACTAGTCCTGCGGGTCGAAGCGTATACTAGTCCTTTTCTCAATATGAAGCGAGTGTTATGCCGGGTACAATGGCATGTATTAGTACGCACTAGCTGTTCCGTCCAATGATCGTCTGTCGTTAGTATTGTTGTAGGAGCCATCTTTCACGTGGCAGAGTAGAGAGCGGATTGCGTTCACGAGGGACATTTTTGCGAAGCACGGCATTTGTACGGCAATTATCCTCGGAGGCTCCTTGTTGTTGGGGCTCACAGCTTTGATCCTTGGCAGTGCTCAATAGAGCCATTTGAGTAGCATCGTATACAGTGCTGTGCGACTATGAGCGATCGATTGGAGTCATTGCTTGGGCGCTTGATTATACCGCGAGAAGGTGTGGAAGGTGAGCATGATGTGGATTAAGCCATGGAAGGAGCAATGTGTATTCAGACTCTCGCCATCATCCCAGACCATCATCCAAAGACGCTAACTTAATTGGGCCAGGTTTCGGCGACGAAGGGGTCTGAAGCAGCTTGCTCGCAGCATATTGTCAGAACTACGTGGTATACAGCATCTACTGATATTTCCAAACGCTTACAAAAGTCTCAGATCATGCCTCAGCTCATCTAATACATGGTATCTTACAGCTGCGCCCTCTCACTACCAACCTTCCTCGCCGTAAACGTCCCAAAATACTTGTTCAATGCATCCACCGTTCCACTCCCCTCCACCAACTTCACCACACAACCAACATACCCATCCGGCCTCACGACCACCACACCTCCCTTCTCTTCACTCAACCCCATCTTCGCATGCGCCGCCGCTTGCGCATCTGGAACCCTTTGATCCCACACATCATCCGCGTAGACGTGATCCTGGTACCTTGCCAACACTTCCGGGAGGAGATCGCGGATTTCAATCTCTGGCCGATGGGCGTTGAAGATAGTGTTGATGGTGAAAAACATCGAGTGAGGATTGTGGCGTTCGTGGTAGTCGACGGTGTCGATGTCGCTACGAGCATAGACGGAGTAGAATGAGTTCTTCTTCTGGAGGTTCTGGGCGAAGTCTGAGATTGCAGATTTGGTGTGGGCGGGTTTGCCAGCGAAGAGGTAGATTCTATAAGAGCCATTAAGCGGGATTTCTTGCTCAAGGTGGACAACATTGGCATCTGAGACGCGGGTCACGGTGGCCGGGGTGAGGATCCGGCCTGTGCGGAGCTTTGTGGTGCCTTTGGATTCGGAGAGGAAGAGGTCATGTTGTGCTGGGTGGGAGGGTGACCAGTTGAAAACGTTTTCAAGGTAGCGCACACCATAGCCGGAGGTGAATTCGCAGGATTCTTTGAATTTCTTGATGAAAGGGTTCTCTTCGCTTTCGCTATGGCCACCTTGTTTACCAGCGGCTGAGACTTCGCCGGCGGAAGGTTGGCGTTGAGAGAAGAGTTTTGCATATGCTGCGTCGAAGTTGAGGAGGTTCTCGGCGACGAATTTGCGTTCGCTCTCGTAGGATTTGAGGATGGAGCGGTCGGCGAAGCCAGATTCGACGTGGTGGATCTTCCAGGCGAGGTTTTGGGCGTCGAGGAAGGCGGTGTTCATGCCCTGGCCGGCTTTGGGGGAATGAGTGTGGCAGCAGTCTCCACCCATAAAGACTCTCTCATCGAGAGTGTAGCGATCTGCAATGCCTTGGCCGATAGGGTAGACCGAGTACCACTCTACCCGGTCCCACTCAATCCAGTACGGCTTTAGGATCTTCTTCGCGAACGCTTGCACCTCTTCTGTCGTTGCAGATTTCCGCGGGTTGAAGTCTGGGTCTTCTGACGAGGCGATCTGGATATATAGACGGACCATGTTGTCTTCACGAGGAATGACCATGATCGATCCGGCATCTGAGTGGATCGTGCACTTCATCTTGATGTCCGGGAAGTTGGTTCTTACTACACCATCCATGACACCCCAGACGTACGCGATGGGGTCTTTGTGTGTAATCCCCACGCCCAGCTGCTCTCTCACGAAACTCCTTGCGCCCTCGCCGCTGAAGAGATACTTCGCTCTCACGGTCTCTGTCTCGTCGCCATCGACATGTCCAACGCTGACCTCGACAGGGTAGTCCGGATCTTTGCCGTCGTTCTGGAAGCCGGTGATTTTCCATGGCCGTTGTATCCTTGTGTTGTGCTTCTCAATGTCCGCAATGAAGACGCGTTCGATCAGACCCTGGTGTAGCAGAGTTGTAAATGGATATCTTGCATCGATGAACTTCGGACATGATGCCCATGTTCCGGTTCTGTGTATGCCCTTACCGGCTTCCGACGGATCCCAGAATGCGACCTCGTACACCTTGGCTGGCTCATTCTCCATGATCGCCCTCTTGAGACCCATGTTCCGTAGGAGATCTAGCGACCGTGGCTGGATTCCGTCGGCTCGTCCTGTGAGCGTTGGCTCGGGTCGCATGTCGATGTGCTTGATCTTGTAGCCCCATCGCGCCAAACACGTGGATAGTAGCAGGCCGACCGGCCCAGCGCCGACTATCACGATATCGTACTTCTCGTGAGGCATGATCGGTGTTTGGTGTTGTTGTGCCAAATGGTCGAGTCGTTCTGCAAATGGTTTTCTGTGATACGAGTCGATGGCCGACTGACGATGTGCGATCAATAGCGTCTATCGTCGATAAGCAGAACAGCAATAGTAGAAAGCAAAGCAATGGTATCGACAAAGAGGTGTGGAAAGGATCCAGGACCTACCTTATGAAGCGCCATGATGGTGACGAGCCAGTCCACGCTTGTACACGGCTGATGAATCGGGGCGCTGCTTTTGGTGCAGAAACAGTTACCATGTATTGAAGCCGTAGCTATGAGTGATGCATAATCCCCGCTATAGCCTCCCGTGAATGTCATCCGCGACACGGGAAGGACACAAGGCAAAGCTTACGGCACGTGATGAAGTACCCAGACCGAGGAATGTGCAACGCTCGGACTGTTGTCAAGGCCGAACTGCCCCCGTCTTGACCTCGTCTTGTCGTCGCTCGCAGTCCGCAGACACGCCGCAGACATCGTGGACGCGCTGCCGGTGGGCACCGGAACAAGATGTATGTTGTTGTTGATGGTGCTTCCAGTTCCGGTTGCAGCGCAAAGGTCAAGCTTTCGATCCAGATCGAGCCAGCACAGCGGCCTGCTGCCGGCTACCTGGTTGAAGAAGTGCCGTGCTCACGCACAGAGGTGGAGGTCATCACGATGCCGCAGACGCCGCATCGTCTCTGTTCATGTACAGCGTGGTGCTTCCTGATCTCTGACATGAACGACCTCGTGCTCCCCTTTGATGCTCACCTTGTTCAGCACATACGACTGTGATTGATCACGTCTGAGTACATCACGAGCCAGCCAATAGGTGCAGTTCGGGCGCTACGAGAGCATTTGTGAACAGCAGCGTATTGTGCTTGAAGCAAGAACAACTGAAGACAAGACACGCACCGACTTGACTCCGACGTCACTTGCCTCCTCAAACCGTAGAGATGGCACCGCAACTGCAAACCCTCTCATCATTCGCTATACTCTCTCCCATTGGCCTCATTGCAGCAGCCGTCATCCTCGCCATCGCCTACGATCTCTATCTCATCTATTTCCATCCTCTATCATCAATCCCAGGACCTTTCTTCGCCAAGTTCAATCGATTATGGATTACAAAACATTCCTGGGACGGCGACATGAACACCACCATGATCGCCCTGCACGATAAGTATGGCAATCTGGTCCGCACTGGGCCTCGAGAGGTTTCGGTCTCTGATCTCGCCGCGATCAAGACGAT
Organism: Dothistroma septosporum; assembly: GCA_002236755.2. NCBI lineage: Eukaryota > Fungi > Ascomycota > Dothideomycetes > Mycosphaerellales > Mycosphaerellaceae > Dothistroma > Dothistroma septosporum. The sequence continues at coordinate 189,219 of NBZP02000044.1, forward strand.
CTATGGCGCTGGGACGAAGTTCCGAAAATCGGAATGGTACTCAGTCTGGCAAGGTCACAGAAAGTTTGATCTTTTTGCGGAGCGTGACGAGAGGATCCATGGCGAGCAGAGACGTTTGATCAGTCGAGCTTACTCCATGGACTCGTTGAGGCTGCTGGAGCCGTATGTTGATAATGTGGTGAAAGTGTTCCTCGACAATATCAAGCAACGTACAGACCAGGTCGTGGATATGGGAAATTGGGTCCAACTGTTTGCCTTTGATGTTATAGGGGAAATAACATTCTCTCGCGGGTTCAGCTTCCTCGCAGTCGGAGAAGACGATGGGGCCTTCCAGCAGATTGAAGGGGCTTTGAAGTCGGCTGCGTGGATTGGACAAGTGCCTGCTTTGTACTGGATCCATGACTTCCTGATGCCATACATCGGCAATCAGCTTGGTATCACAGCACGACACGGCTCACTGCGACAATTCGCTATGAAAGAGATCGCAGCCCGCAAAGACCGCGGCAGCGACCACAACGACATCCTGTCCCAACTCTTCGCCACACAAAAAGAGAAACCTCAGCTCGACGAGAACGCAGTCACCAGCATGGCCACCTCCAACATCTTCGCTGGCTCCGACACGACCGCCATCTCGACCCGAGCCATCATCTACTACCTCCTCAAGAACCCAGCCTGCAAGCAAAAACTCATCGCCGAAATCGACGACCGCAAACGCAAAGGCCAACTCAGCGACCCCGTCACCTTAGCCGAAGCCGACAGCATGCCATACCTCCAAGCCGTCATGTATGAAGCTCTCCGCCTCCACCCAGCCGTCGGCATGGCCCTTCCTCGCGTTGTCCCTGCTGGTGGCGTTACGATAGCAGACAAACACATCCCCGCCGGCACGGTCGTCGGCGTAAATCCATGGGTTGTGCACCGCAGCAAAGAAGTCTACGGGGAAGATGTTGAGGCTTTCAGACCAGAGCGGTGGATGAGGGACGACAACGGGGATATGCATCGCTTCTTTTTCGCGTTCGGGAGCGGGGCGAGGATGTGTCTGGGGAAGAACATTAGTTGGATGGAGATGAGTAAGCTTATTCCGACGTTGTTCAATCATTATGACATGGAGCTGGCAGCGCCGGACAGGGATTGGAGCACGAAGTGTTGGTGGTTCGTGATGCAGACGGGAGTGAACGTCAGGCTGAAGCCCAGACGGAGTGATGTAGGAAAGGAAAACGGTTACGCGTATTAGTGGAGTTTGCGAGTTATTGATGTAGAGTGGCTACGCGAATTACGAGCTATCTCATGCATATCTCGGGACTACAGTGGCGTGAATTCATGGAATTCATCCGAAAGTGTCATTCGATTCGCGCGGCAATAGCCGCAGCTACGTTATGTTTGTTTTGGGAAACACTTTTCGTAAAACTGATAAGAGTAACTTGATCTTTTCTCTTCTGCAAAGCACTTCTTCTGCTCTCTTGCCTTGCCCTTTGCTACTTTGGTCTGTACCTCAGCTATGTGTGTACAGCGCTCACATTGTGATTCGACTGGAAGGTCGATTGTCTTCGAGGACATGTAGCCATGACGCATTGCGTTGCCTTCAAGTAGCGTGCACTTGTCTGGATTGAGAAGCCTCTCACGAGACGTCTTGGCCATATGATAGCTAGACTGACGTGTGGGTCTCATACTATGATACCAATCCAAGACGACTATCTCTACACCTCGCACACTATCTCTCCATTCGGCACCACGATAAAAGCTTGAGGATCCTCACTCCACTCCAACCACGCCTTCGCCATCGACTCCAAATCCGCATCTCCAGCCATCCCATGCTTCTTCGCCGACGTCGCAAAGCTCGAATACCGTACTCTGTCCGCCCACGTAATGCCCCATTGCTTCGCCTCCTCATGCTGGAAATTCCACGGCGCCCACGTGAACGTCACAGCAGAAGGCGTGAATCCGGCCTCTGCAGCCCATTTTCTCAGATACCGGCCGGCATTTGGCTCAGCGCCGTTTGCTTTCCCAATTCCTTGATACACTTCACCCCAGCGGTCGAGTTCTTTGGGTTCGGGATACCAGACGAAAGCGCGATAATCTGCTTCGCGAGCTGCGACGAGGCCGCCGGGTTTTGTCACGCGGCGCATTTCCTTGAGAACTCCAACGGGATCGCCGACGTGTTGGAGGACTTGGTGACAGAAGGTAATGTCGAAGGAAGCATCTTCGAAGGGCAAGGCGTTGGCGTCGATTTGCTGGAAGGAGATGTTTCTGATGTTTTGCTCTTTAGCGAGGACTTCGGCTTCTTTCAAGACTTCGGGAACGATGTCGCCGCCAGTTACATGCCCTTCCGGGGCGAGGCGAGCGAAGCCGATTGTGATTGAGCCTGGGCCGGATCCGATGTCGAGTATACGAGAGTTTTTCTTGATGTGAGGGAGTAGGAAGGCTGCTGAATTCTCGACGGTGCGTTTTGCATGATGCTTTACGACTGATGCATGGTGGCCGTGGGAGTACGTTGCTTTTTCAGCTGCCATTGCGCAGACTTTTGCTGATGTGTGGCTAGACCAGGGTAGAAATACGGTAGGTTGGTCAAACACTCGTGGTTCATATGTGAGATGCTGCTGGCCGATCTCGGAGTGGCCCCGGCGAAGTTGGAGAGAGCTCTACAATCGCTCGTCACGAATGAACACTCCTCGCCAGACGTACTAACATTTTCTGTAGCTCACACTGCGTGGAGCCGGACGTTACGCGGCCAAGAGGATCCAAACACGATACAAATAGTATACAGCGATGATCGGCAGTGATTTACGATTGTGGCTTGCAAATACGATCAGAATCACCAACATCATCTACTGGGGCTCGCGAACTCCTTCCCCCGCAGCAGCATCGCAGCATCGCCGAGTAGTTTTGCTGCTTCCCCTGGCTTGTTGTTGCGCACATCAGCAGCGGCTTGACCACACATCTGCTTCAAGTACGCTAGCAGATCGAAGCTGCCCCCACTGATGCCTTGTCTGGGATGCGATTCTGGAAGTCCGACTGCTTTGGACTTGTCTTCGTTGCTTCGGCCCACCGAAGACTGACGCACCATCCAGTCCAGCTGACGGCACAAGTCTCGCGTCTGTCTTGTCATGGCCGCACTGAACTGCGTGTACGCTTCCTCGGCTGATAAGCTATAGTCAGGCACGACAGTATCTGCATCCACGCCATCGGAATGCCCCACCATGCCAACCAGCGAGAAGATTCTGTCTCGGACATCAGTCGTCTTCCGATGACGAGTTGCATAGGCGATCTCCAACAGGTCCACCGCCTTGCTACGCTGTGACCAGACATGCGAAAGAGGGCCGCTGTCCAGCTGCATTTGCAGCATTCCCAGAAGTGTATCCATCTCAACTTCTTCCAGGCCGGCTTCCTGCCACTGTGGAGACAGGACGGCCAGCTTGACTGCTCGTATGAAGTTAAATGGTCTGATGCAATTATTCTGCCAGACAAGTTCATGAGAACCACAAAGCATGAGGACTTCTCTAGCGACGGATCCTTCCTGGACCACCCAATAACGTTCCCACCATGGTCTTCTCAGTACGTCGAAGAGCCCGCTCTTAACAACCCCCGGAGGATTCACCAGCCATGGTGCCTCGAGATCATCAAAGGTGTCCGCCGTTGACCAATGCCTCAGGATTTCCATGCCCACAGAGCTATCTGGAGACGCCTCTCCAAGCCATATCACGACGCGACTTGCTGTTGCATAGATGTCTCGCATCAGAGAAACCTGGTGAGACTTCTCCTCGGTGTCTTCTTGGTTGATACAGACTGCATCCGCCCAAAGTATGCGATCCTGTGCTTCGGACCTCAGATACGTCAAGGCCGTCATCAGGTTGATGGGGATCATAATATCACGACCACTGACAGCAAGCGCGACCCGCTGAGATGTCGTACCCCAAACGTATGACACGGATTCGTACGAACGAGGGTCGCTCAGTCGAGTCACCACAAGAGAAGTTTTGATTGGATCTCCTTCGCGTCCAGCATGCAACACCAGAAGTCGTATGTCTTCATCAAATCTATCGAGCGGGTGATGAGCGTAGAGATCAGTCGTTGGACTGGTCGGAGCCGTTGCCAATGGGCGATCCACCGTATCTCGAATCCAAAAGCCGAATGTACGCTTCCTATGTGGCTCTAGTGGATTTCGAGGAAGATTCCATGCTCGATACACCGCAGAGGAATGATACTCAACGCGAGACATCGCCTTTGATCAGATTGTAGTCAATTGTCTGTGGTGTCGCCAGAGACCGGTCCGCAATTGGCATCACAGGGAAGCTGGTAGCCCGCAAGTCGACAAGTCGTCTTCTGCAGCTCAGCAGCTACCTGTGATGTAAGCTCAGCCGCACGGCGGGGCATGCATGATGCATCTCTTCAACAGCACGATGCATACGACTTCTTCCTTTCAGCTGATGGGACGATCGAGGCCGCACAATGCTTCTATGCGACGACTGTCGGAACCAGCGGAAGCCGTCGAGTTGCATTCCGACGCCACACAAGGGACGTGACGAGAATCATAGTCGGGGCCGTATATGTAAAAGCACCAGATCGCACGGGGCTGCCTTTGTTTCACGCGAGAGCAGAAGTTGATACGACAAGGTGCATGGTGCGTCGTTGGCAAGAGATGCAGCGAGACTGGCACACCGTTTCATTGAGCTTGTTCAAGAGGACGTTGCGTCTGCCTGACCGCGTTGTTACCGGATTTGACTCCATTGTCGACGCACTGTCCAGGCACTGGCCAGCGCACTGGAAACTTCAGCGGGGACGGTCCGACCTGTGCGGGACGCCGCGGATAGCTCCGGTGCCCCTGGGTCCACTCGACGCCAGCGCACCAAGGCGTCGGTGCCTGAGCATACGAGTCAATATTGAAAAGATGCCATTGCAAACATCCCACCCTATTCAGGCCAAGTGTTTGGCTACACGGGGAGCCTGCAATGTCTCAACTGCCCCTCTCTTACTAGGTCGAAACGGACGAATAGCACGCACATATCGACTAGGGCTCAATGCGACTTCAGTTTCTGATGCATCGCCAGGGCCGAATCCCGTGCGGAACATCGGCGAAGAGTTGAGTACATTGGCAAGGCACCCTCCTGGCCGCGTTTAGGACCTGCGATGCGTTTGCACACGTGGTGCCAAACCAGTCTGCCGGAAAGCACTAATTGTCGAAACGGTTGCTACCGGGCAGCCGCCAGCGAAGTTGAACAATCCGGTATCAGCTCGCGACCAGGAACGAAACGATCATTGCCATAAGACCGAACACCAAGGCCGCTTTTGTGCTGGACAAGGAGCGCATGGACCAAAATCTTGAGACCTCACCCAGCTGCTTGAAGGCCTTGACATGTAAAGACCTTGCTGCTTCCCGGTACTGTCCAGGCATCGCGTAATACAATTCTTCTGCATGACCTGGGAGTCATCATGCTGGCAAGCTGGCTGCCAACTGTCGGCTTCCGGGCTGTCAGCGAGGCTTCCGACACTGCCGGGCAGCACAACCTGGTCGTCGATCTGCAGCACGGACACAACCACGAAGGATCCATAATGCCTTACGATCTTCAACTACGTCAGGTCAGCGGGAATACCTACTGGAAGCCTTCACAAGCGTTGCATACCGGACTCACCGATACGCAAACGCTTGCACAACGCGATCGACTCCTGCACTCACTACGAATATACATAGCTCCGGCGTGGAAGATGTTTGACTTTAAAGAAAAGAACGTCACGCCGACACAGACTTGTGCGGTGAAAAACCTTGGTCAGCGCTCAGGGATGGCCGTCTCTGCATACCTTGAAGCAGGCCGAAACAACTTTCATGCTGCATACTCAACTGTTGCAAGACGCGGCATACTCCTGGCACTGTCGGCTCTTGCCGTGTGAGAACACATATAAGCAACGATGGACACAGTTGCGCAATGCGTACCTACCTCTAAGAAACCGCCGATCTCCTCATTTCAACCATCATGGCGACCGACTACGACATGGAGAACCAAAAGTCGCACGATCAACAGATTGAGAAGCTTCATCATCTCGAAAGAGTCAACAATCTCTCGGAAGAGAGTGGCCAACCTGCGTCCGCAGACTATGCAGGTGCGCACGAGAAGACAGATCCGGAAGAGATCAAGTTGGTTCGCAAGCTTGATCTATGGATCACGCCAACGCTGTTTGTGCTGTTCTTCTTGAACTTCCTTGTACGTCCTGGGTGCTTCTGTCGACGGTAGAGACTGACAGACAAACTCGTTCAGGATCGTAACGCTATCGCTTTGACGGCACTAGATGGCATCAAAAAGGAGCTCCATCTCACCGGCAGCGAATTCCAGACTTGCGTCTCCATCCTTTACGTTGGCTACATACTCGGCCAAGTGCCTAGCAATATGATCCTCACACGCGTCAGACCATCGCTATATATACCGAGCTGTATGGCTGCGTGGGCCGTGGTCAGTACTCTTACGTGTCTTGCGCAAGACTTCAAGGGCATGTTGATCTGTCGATTCTTCCTTGGAGTCACGGAAGCGCCGTTTTACCCGGCGGCGATGTATTTGCTCTCGTCGTTCTATACAAGAAAGGAGCTGTCAATGAGAATTTCGTTGCTCATTTGCGGGAACGTACTGTCGACGGCTTTCGCGGGTCTGATCGCTCTTGGCATTTTCCAGCTGGAAGGCGATGCTGGGCTTGCAGGTTGGCGTTGGTACGTGTAGCAAGCATTCGACCTCCCTACTCTTATGCTCACACCGCTGCAGGTTGTTCCTCATCCAGGGAGTAATCACGTTCGTGGTCGCAATTGGCTCTGCTTTCACGCTGCCAGACGAGCCGTTGAAAACCAGGTGGCTTACCCAAGAACAACGTACCCTCGCTCATAACAGAATCCTCGACGATACCGTCAATGTGCAAGCCAGCACCAGCACATGGCAAGGTCTCAAAGACGCCCTCAAGGACTACAGACTGTGGGCCTTTATTTTCGCGCTGCATGCAGAGAAAGTCACATTGGGCTTCAAGGTAACTCAAACCACTGCCCGCCATTAAGAAAGAGTCACTGACAATCGATCAGAACTTCTTACCACAAGTCGTCGAGACTCTAGGCTTCGGTCGAACAATTTCACTAGTACTTACTTGCCCACCATACTTGATCGCTGTCTTCATAATGGTTGGCTTGTCCTACAGCTCCGGCCACTTCAACGAGCGAACCTGGCATATCTTCGTTGGCAAGTCCACCGCAGCCATTGGCTTCATCATCGCGGCTTCGACCCTGAACATCGGCGCTCGGTACTTCGCCATCATACTGTTCGTCGGTGCGATCAATGCCGTTGATGGTATCATCTATGGATGGGTGAGTAATTTGGTGGCGACACAAAGTGGCTGTTTGCATGAAACTGACCTTACTTAGATCGCTGTAACATGCGGCCAGACTAAGGAGAAGAAAGCATGTGCACTGGCATTGTCAAACGCAGTCTCAAACGCTGCCATGATCTGGAGTCCGTATCTGTATACCGATCCTCCGCGATACCTCAAGCCGATGATAGCCAACGCGTGTCTGTCAGTATTTGTGGCGCTTTGTGCATTGTTCTTGAAGTGGTTGCTGAAACGGGCGAACAAGAAGTTGCGCGAGCGGAATGCTGAGGCACATGTGTTTTATGCATACTAGAGCTTGAAGTGATGTGCTTGTGAGACAGGCTATTGATCACGCTTATGATAGACACTTCCTCCATTACGTTTCTTGAGGTTGCCGACGAAGCTTCGCCGCAGGCAAAATTGTGTCAGGTCCACGCATACCTGAGCATAGACGACACCAGTCAAAGCTCTGATAGGTCGTTTTATCTTTGGGAAGATGATCATCCTCGCGCGATGTAGTGTCTCCCGAGATGGCCGAGAAAGGCAAATGCGAGTCTAGAATCCAATGACACTACGCCTCTACGTTCTCCTACAAGCGAATTCCAAGTCACGGACAGTAGCGTACCACTTGAAGAGGCGCGACTTGACAGCTACCAGTATGCAGTCTACTAAGACATGCGGATCGGCGAGAGACCGTCCTCCCGCTCTCCGCCAGTACGCAAACCGGGCTTTGGAATCACTTTAATGGTATCGCTGACTCGTCATGTGCAGTATCATATAGCCGATCTCGTCGACCACTGCTGAAAGATTCAGGAAACATCAATGCATGTTACTGTGTGTACATACTAGGCGGGAATCACAACCAGGAACTCGAGTATCACCATTACATTGCGCGAGCCCAGGAATCGCGCTGTACGCTCTGCCATCGACACCTTCACGATCAAACGTGAAGACGGTGACAACCGATGCCTCGTGTAAACGCCAATGTGGAATAGCTTCAGTGACCTGACGATGCGGCATGCCGACCAACGCCGTTTCGTCCTTGGAAACCTGAAGGCAGGCTTGAAGGCAGATATTGCTCGCTCTGGACGGTGTCCGCGCAGAGTGTAGACTTGTTCACACTGGTACGATGATATCGGTTCTTGTATCATCCAGTGACGGCCTCGTTGTGGATTTGAGGACAGGTCAACTGAAGGCTGGCGTCGCAGCGTGTGGGCGGTTTGTCATGTTTGCCACGGCGTGAGAGACCGACGACTTAGGGAATGTGAAGCTGCGGAGATTCGCTAAGTCACCTGGACAAATTCACAATGAGGATTGCGCATTCGCATACGATATCTTTGAGCTCTTTTGATATGGAGCTGTGCGGATTCTGCTTGTCACGGGTGGTGAGTCTGGTAGGTCAAAGTATACAGCAGACAAGGAATACTCTGAAAGTAGATCGTGGGTGATATAGTAAGAGTTTTCCTTCCTTTTTGCTTCTCGCCGGAGAGAGGGCAGTAATTGGGAGCATATGTGTCTGCTCTTGTGCCCATCATGACATGCTCGCTTCCATCGCTGATATACTTCAACAAGATCATTTTCAACAGAAATCGTATGAAATATCGGCAAGCCATGATTTATCGAGACGAGGTTGCCTTAAGGGACAATGGCCTCGAGGCGCAATCGACGAACGCTAGCTCGTAACGTATCGGTGTCAGGTGAAAGTGAAGTTGATGTTGTCAATGGACTAACAGCCGCCGGCTCAGTCAGCCGATGACCGCTTGGGCCGCCATGTGACCTTGCTGCACGTGGGGATGCCACTGCCCGAGGGAACGACGTGATTCCCACGAAGTCATCCCCGAACAACGTGGATATGTTCGACTGGAGTGTTTCCGCCTGATACTACGCCATTTGACACTTGACCGGCCAACAGCACACCTACGTATACCTTTCACGCGCATCACAGCAGAGTCACCTACGATATCGGCCAGCCAGAGGACCTCCGACTTGCTCTCGTGACCACTCCTTCACCGGCGCCTCTGTGCAGACAACGACCATGGTGCGAGAACGAGACTCGGATGTGCCGCAGCCCGGCCCTGCCGTCCTTACTTCAAACGCTGGGCCCGATGAGTGGCTCGAGCAAGCCAAATTATGTCGCTATCTGCCCGAGGCTGACATGAAGCGATTGTGCGAGATCGTTAAAGAATGCCTCATGGAAGAAAGCAACATTCAGCCAGTGCAGGCACCAGTGACGGTATGCGGAGATATCCATGGCCAGTTCTACGATCTATTGGAGCTGTTCAATGTGGCTGGCGGCATGCCTGGAGAAGTGGACGAACGAGCGGCGGCGGCAGCAGCAACAGCCCGGGAGAAGGAGGCAAGAGCCAAGCGGACAAGTATGAGCAGCAGTGGCGCTGCGATGTTTAGCGCATCAGACATCGAGCCTCCTACGCAGATCACGGATCCCAAGGTGAAGAGGAAGATGAAGAGGCGCTTTCAGAAGGATAGTGCATATACGTCAGCCGCGTCAGAGGATGGTTCTGAGCCTGGCGGAGTGGATGACGAAGAGAGAAGGGGCAGAGTACGGAGTCGCAGCATGAACGAGTCTGTAGACGAGGATGAGGACATCGAGGATGATGCCAGCGAAGACAGCGGTGTTGGCGTTAGGAGCTCTGAGCCGAGTCGAAGTAAGAGCACGGCAAAGAGCAATCAAGTCGACCATACCAACGGTCTACAGAACTTTATATTCTTGGGAGACTTTGTGGATCGAGGATACTTCTCATTGGAGACCTTTACACTGCTCATGTGTTTGAAGGCAAAGTATGTTGCATAAAAGGATTCGTGATGGAGCTCGGACTGACTGCCTACAGATTCCCCGATAAAGTCACTTTGGTTCGAGGCAACCACGAATCGCGACAAATTACGCAAGTCTACGGTTTCTACGAAGAATGTCAGCAAAAGTACGGCAACGCCAGCGTATGGAAGTCGTGCTGTCAAGTCTTTGACTTCCTGGCTCTAGCAGCCATAATCGACGGCAAAGTGCTCTGTGTCCATGGCGGTTTGTCACCTGAGATTCGCACTCTTGACCAGATCAGAGTTGTCGCTAGAGCGCAAGAGATACCGCACGAGGGAGCCTTTTGCGATCTCGTATGGAGCGACCCGGAGGAGGTTGATACATGGGCAGTGTCGCCTAGAGGTGCTGGGTGGCTGTTCGGCGACAAGGTGTCCAGCGAGGTCGGTCCGAAGACCAGCCAAAGTGGCTCGATGGAGGATCGCTAACATGCCTTTAGTTTAACCACGTCAACAATCTTCAGCTCATCGCTCGTGCGCATCAGCTGGTCAACGAGGGATACAAGTACCACTTTGCATCTCAAGATGTCGTAACAGTCTGGTCCGCCCCGAATTACTGCTACCGCTGCGGCAATGTCGCCAGCATCATGACTCTGGGAGAAGACCTCAAACCCGACTTCAAGATTTTCAGCGCCGTGCCGGATCACAGGCGAGCCGTACCAGCTGGACGACAGGGCCGCGGCGAGTACTTCTTGTAGAATAGGCTCCAACAATAAGGATGCATGGATTGTACGCAAATCACTGGACGGCGACTTACAAGCACGGCAGCGTGGCAGCAACGCATGAAAGGGGCACGGATCTGGACTCGCATATGTAACGTACTCGGACACGAAGATGCACTGATTCGCCCTAGACGAAATTCGAAGGTATGTACGATAGCCTTGGTGTAGGAATAAAGTGATACCCATACAAATGGAGAAAATGAAAAGAGGCCGCACTCCATGTGTACAGACGACTTCGGACGCTAGGTCGATTTGCTTCGGGGGAGCAGACCATCGATCATGCCACGCGTATGTGATGAACCCGATCTCCATGGGCTAATTTGTCTGGAAACCTTCGCGATCGGCGTGTTTCAGCATAATAGGGCACCTGGCCGGCTTCGCCTTGGAGACTGAAGGGCGTGCGAATGAGATTGGCGATCCAGTACACTTGCCATGAGATTCATCGTTGATGTATCAACCATCTCTCGATACGATGACCGATGTGCTCTTTCATTCACCTCTGCCCAGTGGGACTAATGGGGACTACGATATAGCCTTCGGCACATGTTTCAGATTTCGAGCAAGGTTCCATCATACTGGGCTCATCTGGTTTCTTGCGAAGCCCACGGACACTGAACTCAGGCGACAGGCGGACAGCGCGCAGCATACGTTTCACGGCACGCAGGAAGAGCTCTCATCTGACTGTTGTGACGATTTGCACAGTGCATCTTCATTAGTGGCGCATCTGTGGGTGACTGTCACGGTGCGACGTCAAAGAAGCTTTCCCGCTCAAGCAGGAAGATGAAGCAGGAAGTCTATCAGGAGCAAAGACAGTCGACATATCAGTGCACAGCTCCTCAAATATCCACGATCGGTCACAACGAAAATACTTGGACCGAGCTCCGCATGGTTCGATCGACGTGAGGTTCCACCACATCACGTGTCGGCCGCAACATTGTGTGATAGAACCCGGTTTTCGGGTTGTCCGCACACCTAGAATCAACCCTGTCTCGTGGAACAGTCGGTGCAATTCTTGACGACCTCAAAGTCAGGAATAGATGTCATGGCAAGGGCTTGTCACAGCTTTTAGAACCATGCCTGGACTGTGGAGCTATAATCCCGCATATGATGGACGAGATCGGCGGCCGGGAACCAGTTCGAAGTCCTCTATGCCATGTCTGCCTCGCATTTCAGGCCTGTCAATCGGCCTGACTGTCATCCAATTTCAGCGTCCTATTACACGACACGAACTGCTATGATAGGTTGTTCCTGCACCGACGCTGTGCCGATCTGCTCCTTTCGGATCATGTCCGTGATCATCAGCAGTCTTTACGTAGGTGTCGAGAGCGGGTCCTTTGCAGAAAGCTGCTGTATAGGAACCTGGCATGCATCACGGGCATCGCAAACCTCGTGATCCATCCGTGCCTTGCTGCTGACTTGCAGTACTACTGCAATGTCCTGGTCACCGTCCTCGTGTCAGTCTACAGCTTCCCTACGCAGAGAGTTTTCTGCACGGATGTAGAACGGATGGAGATTTCCAAAGAGTGCTGCCTGACCCTGGGTTCTTCCGAGTGGATAATCGTGCCTGGTCTCTGCTATAGCGCTTTGACGTGATGAGAATGAGCAAGATTCTGATGGAGACATGCATCAGCGGCACGGCCGTGAGATTGAAGGCTTCGTACCGCACAGGCTGAAGGACATGAACTTTACTTTCGTGGCTATGCAAGTTCTTACCTGGCCAGGGCACGGTGAAAGGTAGTATCTCACCAGATCGAGTGCGAGCCTTGATCAGGATGACAAATTATGTTACGAGTGCTGGAGGCAGTACTTAAAGCACCAGCGCGCCCTCGACAGATTCCTTTCGACATCATCAGCATCACAACAGCTTCCACGCATACCAACCCGCATACTTCCAAGACTTCCCATCAAATCACTCGTTAACATCCCATCCTCACCCACACCCAACTAAATCACCTGCAAGAACACCCACTCCACCGACAACAACAATGTATACCTCTGCCTTCCTCACCGCAGCCTTCGCGGCTCTTGCCTTCGCTGGTCAGCAGGGCGTTGAACGCCGCGAAGCATGCGAGCCCAACTGCGACAGTGACCGTGGTGACTACCGTCCAGACTCCTGGGGCCGTGGTGGCGGCGGCGGCGGCGGCTTCAGCGGTGGATACGTTGGTGGAAGCTCCCAGGATTGGCAGCGCCACGGCGGCGGTTTCGATGGCGGCCGCGATGGTCGTTTCGATCCCGGTAAGATCTTCTTGTGCAGCGGAATGCAGTGGATGGGATAGGACGAGCGAGCTGACGAGGGTTCTTTGCATAATAGATGGCGACAGTAACTACAACTACGACACCGCCTCCGGTCGCAGCGAGTACCACTCCGGCTCCTTCTCTTCCGGCGGCTACAATCAAATCCCGCTGCACTTCGACGGTAACCAGCGCGATGTCCCCATCGACCAGCTGTACAACTACGACAACACTTGCAGCTCCATCAGGTTCCCTCAAGATGATCCTTGCCAGCAGTGTGAGGGTGACTGGCAGAAGCTTAGGTGCATCGCGTACGGCGACAGCGAAGGACGCGACCAGATTGGAAACGCTTTCAATTACAATGATGGTTGTGATTTTGGATCGCCAACGCATGTGGTCACTCTGAGGTGTACTTACAACAACTGAGGGTTGACCCTGAAGTGAGTGGGTTTGGGGAGTCGGTTGAGGTGGGAGAACTCGTGATGGGGTGGGAGGATGGAGGATTAGAGTGGGCGGTGTGCGAATGGTGGACTGGCTTGGGTCTGGTTTTCGGCGTTGGAAGGTGATTCTGGGACTAAAACGTGAGCATAATTTTAGCTGGCTAAACATGGTACGATCTTTAGTGGGGCTAGGTATGGTCATTCATCTGCCTCAGTGATCCAATGGCTTTGCCGTGCTTGCCGGTTCTCCATATGTGCTTCCATTTCGCGTGCATTGTATCTTGGGAAAGAGGAGCGATGACGATTCAGACTTGGTTGAGACGATTTGATATAAGTCATGTGACGCGCCCTGTCATTTGTCTTCAATGGCAGTGGAGTCGGGTTCTCGAAGTCGTGATAGAACCGAAGGCAGTTGCGTTTGTCCATCATCCGGAAGGATTCTTTACTCGCTTCTCGGGCGTGTCTTCTCCTCCGGTAGCTTCACCCTGCTGCCCACCAGCAAAGACAGCTTCGCCGTCGAGAGTGCAGTGGATGGTTGTGATATGAGTCTAGCAAGTGCTTCGATTGTGCGCAACGCCTGTGAATTGGCAAAGCCGGAATCGTGCTGAACGGTCGACATTGACGTGTGGTTGGAGCTTGATCAGTATAGCAAGAATGCACTACAGGAATGACAGTCTCTTCAGCAGGCTGCGTGCCATGACAAGGATCAGCCAAGACCGAGATTGGTGTGGCTAAGGCTGTGGCTGTGCCAGCGTGTGAACGATCTCGACTTGAACCCTTTCTCATGCCCACGATGCTGTACAGCGGTGGTGGCCAAGCAGTCGCTGAAATAGCATCTGCGCGTTTGCAGGCATGTTACCAGCCAAAACCGTTGCGTTGTCATCAGCGGAAAGGTGAAGGATGACTGTACTCGCCTGTCGTTGCGACAGATGCATGAACAGGGATGATCTTTGCTGGAGCTGCGGTTGATCTGCTGACGCCACAGGATGCAATCTACAAGGCATGCACCAAGCCAAATGAGGACATCTCTTGTGACAACCCCTTTCCAGCGCATTGCGAGCCGGCGATGTGGTCGGCGCGGAAGAGGGGCACTACTGCAAACTGTGCGCAAGCCTCAAGAGGAAGGTGATGAGACTGCCGAATGTGTTTCGAGGAAGTACAGATAGAGTTATAACGGCTTGGAGCAAAACGGTTTTCAGCCGCCCCCCATATGAATTGCTTTGCCGCGTACCAGGTACCAGGGAGAAACTGCCGACGGAAGATGAAGGCTTTTGCTGAATGAGGGAGGTCGAGTGTGGGTGTATGGGTGAATGGGTGTACGGGTGCAGCCAGCAGGCCGAACTCGGTTGCGAGGTGTTCGACGTTGCCGACAGCTGGCTCGCTGGCTCGTCGCGCTTCCACTATAGCGATAGAACGATTGTTGATGAGAAGCAGCGCGCTGCGCAAGACGGACGTTGTTGGCGACTACCCGTTCCGGCAGGTCAATTACTGCATCATGTGAGCGGTCCAGCGGCAGCTCATTCTGGGAAGCTTCGATGGAATCTTGATCCCGCCGGCCGCCAGGGCTGTTAGTAGGAAAACGTGAGGGAGAGCGAAGTTGGGGCGGAAGCACGACGCAGTGCTGTACTGTCATCACTCATCCATCAGTGTGAAGGGAGCAAGGAGTTCCTTTGGACGCGGCACGAAGCTTGGTACCTGCAAGGGCACCGCGCGTCCACGCAGCCGGCTTCTAGAGCTGCTGCTTGGTATGCAATGCCGTTACCTATCAGCGGCGAACAGTGTCGACGGCTAATGGTTGGTGGACTGCTGCGAACGTGCGAGTCAACGGCGACTCGGCGCGAGAGAATGAGATATGCGACCTGTCATATTGTGTTCCACGTCGGTGCGCTTGTTCATGCGTTTCAAGGAGGACCGCTCCGAGCAGTGAGGGAGGGACAATGAACACTACTGTACATCTAGGTCGCTCGCTCCTCCACCTCCACCAACACTAGAGAACGGCACGGGGAGCAAGCTCGTGGCTGCCGCCGACTCGGGTCCTGCACCGATGGTTTGTTCCTGGTGCCGGAGAGCCAGGATGTGCGGCGGCGGTCAACGTCGAATGCGGATCGAAAACATCGCGTGGTCGCCAGCGGAAGGAGACATGTCAGCAGGAACCCCCAAGAAGTACATAGCGAGACCGATGATGATGATAATGATGATGATAATAATGATGTTGTACGGCAGAGCATTGAAAGTGCAGGTGAAGCCAGTCCGACTAGTGCATAGAACTACAATCATCTAGTCTCCTAATGAGCGGAAAAGTGACCTTGCCCCTTTGAAGCTGCGCACCATCAACGGGCAAAAACGATATGAGAACAGCACTACAGCAGCACCGCCGCGCGCGTCGCTGAGCAATGCCCAACGCCATCATCAGCATCGACCTACGCGAGTCGACCATCTTCCACTCGCCACGTTCATTTCTCATCTCGCGCTCGCGATATCGGATAGTTTGCAATCATTACCGAAACGACAAGCCACCGGATATTATTATAATACTCGGTGGCGGAGGGTTTCCACGCTTGATCTGCACTGCGTGGACATCCAAGGACTCCCCTGCCATCTGTGCTAAGCAACCCGACGCCTCTCCAGCACTTGAGTCCATGCGACACGAATCGCACGCCGTGACACTGCTCGCGGACGGTCCTGCTCATTGACAGGGAGAGACTGTCCGCCGTGTCATTGTCCACACATCCCCGGCAATACACGGTGACCATAATCCACTTCCGCGCAACGAGTCGTCTACTCCAGGACCTGGCGACGTTGGTCTGCTCGCTTGCGCCGCCCCTGGTCTGCCTGCCGCGCCAGGATCGCGACTCACGGAGTGGATTACTTAGCCATGCAGGGGACAATGGAGCCTCCTCCCGCTTCCAATGATGTTGACGCTTCCTCTTCCTTCTCCCCGTCGACCACCACCGCTCCCAACGGTCAACCACGGCGCGACTCCGCCACCATGCGACAGCATGTTCGCAACTCGAGTCGCATCGCTGATGCCACAAGCCCCACCAGCGACGAAGAGGGCACCAAGACGGCGGTCAAGGTCGGTAAGTACGCAACATGGCACCACGTGCAAGTCGATGCCGACGACGACGACGACAACAACCACAACCACATGATGCAGTGTGCTGACTGTTCTACCAAATAGCTGTGCGTGTACGACCGCCGCTGAAGCCCTCCGACCCGGGGTTTGACCTCATACCACAGCGCTTTCGAGAAAGCACCTGCGAAGTCTCCAACGACACCAACCTCCTGGTCCAGACACAGAACCACGACAAGAAGCTCTTCGTTTTCGATCGCGTCTTCGACGAAGACACCACCCAGGATGGAGTGTGGGAGTACGTTAGTGACGGCGTGTCGTCGTTCGTCAAAGGCTACAATGTCTCAATCCTCGCATATGGCCAGTCAGGTGCTGGCAAATCCTACACGATGGGTACCTCAGGGCCGCAGGATCAGGACGTGCAAGAGAACCAGGGCATTGTACCGAGGGCAGCCCAGCTGTTATTCGATAAACTTAATGGCGCATCTCCGAAACAATCGGGGCTTCAGACACCGAAACGATACTCCACTCCAGGCCTACCGACGCTGGGAAGTATTGCAAAGGCTGCCAATAAGAGCTGGGAACTAAGGGCGACCTACGTCGAAATCTACCACGAGCAGCTACGAGACTTGCTCGTACCGGAGTCGGTGCCGCAGCAGGATCGCGCGCAAATCGCCATTCGAGAGGATACAAAGGGCCGCATCATGCTCACTGGTTTGACACAGCTGCCGATCAATTCTGCAGAAGATGTCTACAACGCTCTGAATTCCGGTTCGTTGATCAGGCAGACAGACGCCACGGCCATCAACGCGCGCTCGTCTCGATCGCACGCCGTCTTCAGTCTTCAGCTCATCCAGAAGAAGTCCGATGCGCCTACACCGCCAACGCCAAAGACCGACAAACGTCGATCTATGCCGCCAGAGACACTTGCTGCTGCTGCTGCTGCCGCCACCGCCGCTGCTGCTCAGAACGGCGAAGGCATAGTGACGATCGACAGCAAGCTACACTTTGTGGACTTGGCCGGCAGCGAACGTCTGAAAAATACCGGTGCGACGGGTGACAGGGCGAAAGAGGGCATCTCGATCAATGCTGGCCTCGCAAGTCTGGGAAAGGTCATTTCACAGCTCTCCACCAAGCAGGGCCAAGGACACATCTCCTACCGCGACTCGAAACTCACACGTCTACTACAGGACTCGCTGGGAGGAAACGCCATCACTTTCATGGTGGCATGTGTAACTCCCGCCATTTTCCACCTCAGCGAAACTTTAAACACGGTTCATTATGCACAGCGCGCACGAGCTATCCAGAGCAAGCCGATCATCCAGCAAACGCACGAAGACGGCGACAAGCAAGCAGCGATCGACAGACTCCGTGCTGAGGTCAACTTCCTTCGGGGACAGATCGACCGGAACGACAAGAGTGTCGAGAAGAGCGATCGACCGGAACGACGAGGCGCGAAAGAGGCCGAGCTCCACACTCAGCTTATGGATATGCAGGAGAACTACAATGCGCTAAGTCAGAGACACGCAAAGCTGATCGCCGAGATCTCAAAGAGTAGGGACAGCGAGAGTGCAGAAGCAGACACACCGTTGCTGAATGAAGCGATTGGGGAGAACGCCAGCGAGCGCATCAAGAGGTCCAACTCTTTCGCCGAGGCCGTCGAGGCAGTGGTGCTGGAGTACGAGAAGACGATTCAAAGCCTCGAGGACTCGTTGTCGAAGACTCGTGCGTCTCTGGCAAGCACTGAGAGCACACTCATGGAAAAGGATACTCGAATGGCATACATGGACACCATCCAGCAGCAACTTCAGGCACGTGTTTCAAAGTACATGGAGCGCGAGGCGAATTACGATTCCTACACGCGCGACCTAGAGGACAAGATGGAAGGGGCCACTGGCCAAGAGGAGCGCAAAGACACCATGATTGCAGAGCTTCGGAAGGAACTCCTACGTGTCCGTGAAAGCGAAGTCGGCGCCGAAGACTACATCTCCACCCTGGAGGAACGACTCGCTGAAGCAGAGCAAGATCAGGAGATTATGCAACGTGAGATTGATCGTTTAGAGCACGTCGTTGAGCGACAGAGGAGCATTGGCAGACTTGACAACCTCCTCGGCGAGCTGGACGGCAACCGATCACAGCAGCCAAAGACGAATGGTACTCGCTCACGCTCAATGAGCCCGGAGCTGAATGGCCACGCCGACGATTACGACCCTTTCCGAGCTACAGATTCGCCGATCAACGACTACGACAGCAAGGTCGAGAAGGCAGATTCTGACATCCTGGACAATGTGTTATCGGCGCCGGAAGGCGTTCGCAGCCCTGACCAAAACGAGTTCATGGCGGAGAAGCTCGAGAGCCTTTCGTCAGAGTTCTTTGAGCTCCGCTCCGATCACGAGGCTGTTCTCACGGACTACAGTATCCTTCAGCAGAAGTACCGTACTGCTCTGGAGACTCTCGCAAAACTGGAGTATGACAAGGACACACCCAAGACCCCGCAGGCGGATGCTGAGGGCAGCAACCGAAGCTCTTTTTTAGCGGAAGCGGGGATGAAGGACGAGGAAAAGGCTTTGGACGGACAGCCTTCATCCTCGCGCTCGTTGTCGGAGGAGTTGTCCTCGCAGGAGCAGTCGAGTTCTGGCGCAGACAACGACAAGGCGGCGCAGACTTCGGAGAATGATCGCGACAATACTCCAGACATCAAAGTCGAGCCGGACGTCGAACCAGCGCAAGGGCCGCTTCCCAGCGGCCACGAAGACATGCTGCAGGAAATGGAGACGCTGCGGAAGTTACACGCAGAAAAGGAAGTCTCTGTGTCTGAGCTGACCAAGAACTACATGAGTCTAGCTCAACGCCACGAATCGACACTGAGCCAGGTCGAGGAGTTGAAGAAGGAGGTGCAGCAACATGCTAACCGATCTGCCTCGCCTACCTTCCCTGCCTCGCCCAGCTTCCAGCCAAAGCACGCCTGGCGCCGGAGATCTGACGAACTCCTAAATCACAATACTGATCGCGCATCCAGATCGTATGTGTCCATGAAAACGTTGGTTCTCAACAACTTCGAGGATCAAGCCGATGTGCGACAAAGCTTCGAGCAACACCTGAGCTTGGTCATGACTGAACTTCACGCACGCTCCGAACGCGTCACTTCTCTGGAGGCTGAACTCGGTACCCTTAAGAAGGAGATGGAGAATAAGCAACAGATCATTGCTGGTCTCACCCGCGAGCGATCTACCATGGCTGCAGCTTCTGCATCTGCAGTAGACTTTACAGTCATTGGCCAAATGCGAGACCAACTCATGGAAAGCGAGTCACAAATTCGAAGCCTGCACGAGCAGAATGCTGCGCGCGAGAAGGAGCTACAAGATGAGGTCGATAAGCTCAAGGCTACATTGGCCGAGCACCAGCAGATGCTGGCGTCAAATCAACTACCAACACCGATTGACGAGCGCATGCGTTCCGAGATGCCTGGCGACTTCCCAGTGACACCGATGGTGGAAATGTCCAAGGAGCCGCAATTCCAAGCCAGACAGGCGGCTGCTGATGCCGACAATCGACATTCTCGACTCGTCCAGAATGAGGAAGTCATGAAGCTCAAGGATGAGCTTACGGCTTGGGAAACCAAGCATGCAGATGCGATTAACACCATGACTGCATCTCAGGCGAATCTTCTCAACACCATCACAGACTTGCAGGCATCACTGCGAGAAGCCGAGAAGAAGGCCGGCGCGCGAACACCCACCGGCGACGAGCTTAGTCAGACTAAGCTGTTGGAGCAGGAGCGTGCTAAGCACAGAGAGATCGTAGAAACGCTGACGACACAAGTCAACGAGCATCAGAAGATTGCAGACGAACGAGTACATAGACTCGAGCAACTGCAGCAGGCATATGCGAATATCCTGGAGCAGGTCGACGAGGCTTCGAGCTCCCATGGCTTGACCCAAAAGGAGCTCACAACTCACAAAGATCTGGTGAAGAATCTCGAAAATCAGCTACAGGTGCACAAGTCGGCCATTACTATCCACCAAGAGAGTCTCGAATCCTTGCAGGCTTCCCATACCAAGGAAATGGAGGAGCAACAAGCAAGATACGCGGCTCTTGAGGAGCAGCATGAGCAGGTCACGGCTGACATGCAGAAAGATCTGGCGGCTGCGCACGGTGAGATTACAGGTCTTCTCGGCAATGCATCTTCTGCACTTGGTTACAAGACGGACTCCTCCCAACTGCATGAGCAGATCAGAGGGCTCGTGGACGAAGGCAAAGACCTGCACAGCAGACATATCAAGACCACGAACGAGCTCAAGGAAGTGCAAGAAGAGCTCCAAAGCGCCATCAACCGCTCCGTGGAGATGGAGAGCGAGATTGGCCAGCTTAAGATGGCCAGCGAGGAGAAGGCGACCAACTTGGACAAGATGACAGATAAATACAACAAGGCGGCTGCTCTCGTCGAACAGCTCGAAGAGCAGCTCAACTCGAACTACGACTCGCATCAAGCAACGAACAAGCGTTTGTCGACGATGCAATCTGAGACTGTGCAAGCTCGCATTGAGCTGGAAAGAGAGCTCGAAGAGCAGAAGGCCAGAGCGCAACAGCTTGAGGTGAGTCTTGAAACTCTGCGAAAGCTTTCGGAGGCCTATGCTGACATTCCACAGCAACATCTCACTGCATACAAGCACATGTCCTTGGCGTCTAACAATTCGTCCAATTACAATCGCGAATCGCTGTCGCCCGATTCAGCCACACTTGCGCTGGGACGGACAGGCTCGGGCTCGGGCAACGCTACGGCAGGTGCCGGCGGAGGCAATCGCAAGTCAGGACCCACAGCGTTGCCAACGCCGCCTCCATCCATTCCACTTCCCCCTCTCCCGGGCTCACCGCTCGGCGCGACGACTCCTACCAACGGGTTTGAGCGAGTCACTTCTCCAACACCGACAAACGGATCTCCGCCCGCTTCTCGCCACGCCTCTCACCAGCCAGACCCTCAGATGGAGAAGCTGGTCGAAGAGCAAGAAGCAAGAATCAGAACCATCGAGAAGCACTTGTTCGCGGAGAAGCAGCTTACTGCAACTCTCGAAGAGGCGCTCGTCGATCTGGAGACCTCTGCGAATCGCACCAAGTCCGAGATGGAGAACTGGCGCAAGAAGTGTAACAGTTTGGAAGACGAGCTTGTGGGCCTGCGAAAAGAGCGCAGCAGCTCTCGCGCCAGCTTACAGGCCGTCGAGGAAGAGCGCGAGATGCGTGTCCGCGCTGAACGAGCACGACAGGCACTGGAACAGCGCATGCAAGAGCTCAATGCCGGCAAGAAAAAGAAGAAGAACGGGCTAAACTGCTTCTAGGAGAAGCACGCAGCCCGTCATTTGCTCGCGCGAATACCACGACCTTCACACACCCACAGCATGTCTGGGGTTGTCGTGATGTAACAATACCGGAATACCCTTGATGCGAGCGATAGATCAAACTTCACTTCAACGACACACTATTCACGTACACGATTCGACTCCGACGATGCGACACGAGCGCCGAAGACCTCCCCCGTACAGGAATGAGACCGCTGTTTTCTGGCTTGTTGTTGATACCTAGTACCTGGCGTTTATCGGGCGGAACAGATACGAGGCACGGAATGACAGAGATGCGGATTTGATTTGGGATTATCACAGGCGCTATGAGAGAGCGAAAAGGAGGAGAGATTGATTGGTCGTTTGGAGGCAGGGACACACTGCTTTTGTGTTTTTCTAATACCCCACTGCCTCTCTCTCGCGCACTGCTTTGTGTGCTATACTGCCACTGGCTGCTCTGGAGCGTTGTTACAGGCAGTCGAGTTGGGATCTGAACAATGTATCATATATCGACGAGCACACATTCGCCGCAAACGAAGTACTCTGCAACGTCGCCACGGTGCTGACTGACTCGCTGTATCGTATCGTTGGCGCAGCGTAAGTGTCCAGCATCATCACTATTAGAAGCCACATAGCTACCAAGTTAACCCTGTCATCCACTGCTGCCGGCGCTGCGTAGTATGATAGCTCACACCGCATTGAGGATGGAGTGGGTACAAACAATTTGCGCGTATGGAACGTGGAGCGTGTGGGTTTGGTCCTTTCGCTTGCCCGGCGAATCGAGGACCATGAAGAATCTTCTTTGGGTGCAGGTGGGCTTGTTGAGAGTAGGAATGGCGGTGGCGAGATTCAAGGGTGGCAGGTGTTGGGGTAGACGTGGATGATGATTGAGACGGAAAGTCTCTCAGAGTCTTTCTGAAAGACTTCCTTTCTGCGAGGCGTGGAGCAAAGTTCCAACGCATTGAACACTCCCGCTATAGGACTGGAAGTAGAAGAGATCCCAGGAATATATTTGAGCGCACTGTAGGTTTTTATGCGCCTCAGCTTTCATTTCGTCAGAGTCAGGCGTGACCTTGACCGTATTTGAGGTGCTACGTCCAGCGACCAAGCCCGGAAACCGACAGCTCTCAAATTCCACGCCAGCAAGAGTTCATACCTGCACCTGAGCTTCAGCCTGGTGACGTCGCAGACGACAGTCAAGACCTCATTGACTAAAGTGATGAGTCCGACGAAGCAAGGACTCTCCAGGATTAAGGTGCTATCCGTTGACGCTACAGAAGACGAGCGATTCGACGGGAATGCTTTGCCACCATGAAGCACAGCCAAGCGATCTCTCCGTATGAGATGTACTATCTCGCCCGAAGTGGGAACAACCCATCATCCGCGAGGAATTAGCAAAGGGCGCGAAGACGCCCAAGATCGCCTCATCCTCATCAGACCACGTTGGGCGTGAGGCGAATCTCGAGCTCTATGCAGCGGCATGGATGCCTGACATGATCTCTCCTCAATATATCGCGAGCTTCTTGTCACTGATTCTTCAGCAGTAGCTGTAGCATTGCTATGTGGGATTTTGGGAAGGGTCGAAGATGGTCTCTACTAATCGACCGCCCGTGCTCATTGAGGCCAGTAGTGGTGTAGGCATTGGTGGCCTCCTTCATCCGCTCGTGATGTTCCTGCAGACGTCTTTGGGGACATCATCAAGGTTCTTCCGGCAACCACTACCACAAAAGGTCCCGGTCGAAACAGCGCTCAGCCCGGACTGCTGCTCTTGTGGCGACGGCGGAAGCATCGAAGCGCAATTCCCAGCGCCAAGAGTGGGCGGGCAGCAAGAAGCAAGCAGCTTCTGGGCATTGACGGCACCACGTCTGCCCGTGACATTCGCATCGCAGCTTTGGTACAATTTCAGGTTTGAATGGATGGAGGCGGCTAGAATCAGCTCACCGTCGGCTTTCCCTACTATATCTTCCTTGACGGTAGCTCTGTAACATCCAGCTCCGGGTACAGCTCTATGCCAGCTCGACCAGGAAGCGCTGCAACTGAGCCGCCACATGCTTTTAGAGCCGGGACTCGCACGTATGACCAGTGGGGCAGGTGCAGTGTCGATCAATATACTAGGCACAGCACGGTCTTGTTGCAAACCCTGTCCTATACCATGTCTTCTGTCAATATAGTCCGCCTTCAAGAGGCATCATCGTTCACCTGCGGACCAGCTTTCCTGGGAGGGCAAGTGAATTCACTTACCACCAGCCAAGCCGAAGAAACTCCGGCCGTAACTTTCTGCTAGCGTGTTGCGCGATGCACGAGGCTCAGACGTCGAGTGCTGCGGCACTTATTGTCGCACGAAGCATGTTAGAACGTCTACCACCAGCTCAGGTTCGACCTCAAGTCGCGACACCGCTTGTTAATTAGCGACCGCGGTGCTACCTGCAAACACCTTCAGCTCACCATCACGACTCTTGGCACCAACGAACCACACCAGCACCGATACGACGCGAGGACACCACCGTTCCTCAGTGCGGCACGGGTTCAGACCTTAAC
The DNA here is from genome assembly GCA_002236755.2 of Dothistroma septosporum. Taxonomy (NCBI): domain Eukaryota; kingdom Fungi; phylum Ascomycota; class Dothideomycetes; order Mycosphaerellales; family Mycosphaerellaceae; genus Dothistroma; species Dothistroma septosporum. The sequence continues at coordinate 213,715 of NBZP02000044.1, forward strand.
GTGAGCCATGTCGGATCTGTTCGGCTCGAGTAGTAACGGCAATGCTATGCAGAGCATACGAGCTGTGCCTGAGCAGCCCTCCGAGTTCAACAGTCAACCGGACTAGCCCAGCTTCGCACACCCAATTCAGGCTCATGAGTGGCTCGAACACGCCGATCTCGATAGTGGACGTCGCGTGGCTCCGCGACGATTGCGCGTTCTCGTCGCGACGGCGTTGAGGTCCAACACAGATTCTTCGTACGCCAACAGGAACACGATGCCTCCCCAGCTCGAGTACCTTGGACGCAACGGCGCATATAACACAGACCTCCTAATGGCCGGAGAGCCTCTGTCATCAAATATGATCCGTGCCGGAAGCTCGCGCGTGGACCAAGCAATGCAGCCTGACATGCATCACATCTTCGAGGTTAATGGCTTCATTCTGGACCCTCGCTACGATCCTTACGCCCCTATGCCAAGCTTTGGACCGTACGCAGACGAACCTTTTGTAATCGGTACTCAGGCTGGTGATCACAGAAGCGGCGGACCGAATCACGGGCATGCCCCGTGTGTCAGACATGATCGCACCGCAGTACCTGAGCCCTCCCTCGAGAGCCTGAGCATCAACAAGGGCTTTGAAGACGCCTGGGTAGATGGCGATTCTGATGTGGACCAGAGGACGAGGGATAACAACATGGGATTCCTTGAAGATTTGCAGGCAATACGACGGTTCCGGCTGGTGACGTCCAGACGCCGCATATTGCCAGACAAAAGATGATGCTACAAGGCGATACGGGTCCTCTCCATTCTGAAGTGACGATGGGACCGAGCGAAGACAATTACAGTGGTCGCGACACAGAAGGCTTGCCAGCTTTCGAGGGCGAAGAAGGCTCACAAACTGCTGCCAAGGGAGCTCGCATCGAGCCAGGCCAGAAGTCCGTTGAACCGAAAAGCGTCGTTGATCACAGTACAGAGACTGCCATATTTCGAACCGCGGCAAAGTCAAACGAAGCTCTGGATCAAGGCACTTTCACTCGACCAACGGACGAAGACATCTCTAAGCCTGAGAAAGCGCAGACTGACCTTCTCGCAGGCCAAAAGCGGGCGAAGAAGGCCGACCAGTCAGACGAGGCCAAGATCTTCGTCTTCAAGAGCCTTTCGGTTGACCGGTCCGCCGCGGCGGCTCACCTCGCGAAGAAGCGTATAATCAGCTCGGCCAACGATGATACCGCCACAGTCGAGGCCAACTTGCAGCCGTTGTGCAAGCGTATCTTCGCGGCACTGACAGCATTCCATGGGCCACCGAGCTCAACCTGGGGCGAGATGTATAGGCAGGAATACGAGCTCGGCCAGGCGAACGCTGCGGAAGTAGTCAAGGGCATGGTGGCCGATGTGGAGGGTGGGAGACAGCTGAGACTCAGATTGGCGTGATCTTCGGTGCCATTGTTGGGACACACGAACATGGCGTCCCAGCGAGTCTCCCAGAGACTGGATCCCAGCGACCAGAAATCTACACCTGTTGGCAGCGTGTAGAGCAGGTGATCGCGGCGTTGAAGAGCAATCGTCCGGTACGTAGAGATCTGCTGAAGGGTATCTGGGAGCGCTTGGTGTATTCGCCAGCCAGAACGGTTAGGACCAAGCTCTCCGGGTCCCAACCAACGCGAGGAAGGAAGATAAGCTGGCAAAGGAGAGAAGAGCCCTCGAAGAGGCCGCTCGATCTCAGGTCACGAACGTGGCAAAAACTGGGGATTCGAAGGCCAACGACGAGAAGATGCCGGCAGTCCAGGGCGAGGAAGTCGCTCCGGCTGCGGAGATCGACAACGACCGGGACTAGCCAGAGGAGCAGACTACAAAGAGCAGCAGGTATCCGAAGCGAGCCACGAAGCAGGTCAAAGGTGATCTCCCAGACACTCGGTCATCACCCGCTTCGCCATTAGCTGGTCTGGCTCAGCAGACCACAGCCAAGAGGCGCACTGCCTCTGATGCTGGGCTGGTAGGCCAAGCCGAAGCGTCGTTGGAAACGTCGCCAGGATGGACTGAGTGCTGACTTATGATAGAATCGCGCACATGAGAGTGGATCTCTTCGACACGACTAGTAGAATCACCCATCTCTTCGCGTCGCAACTGCATTACTTCTGGCAGCCAAGAGATGAGCGATCTGCGGCGGTAGGGCTTTTCGTTTCGTTCCGTGTATCGATGCAGCTCCCTTCTTCGAATGTCGACACACGTCGCCTGAGACGGAGGTATGAGAGGGACGGTGTGAATGCCCAGAACGCCGCGATGGTTCAGGACGGACAGGAGAAGTTCGCCATCGAGCAAAAGGAGGCAACGAGGGCCACAGGGTTTATAGCATACAGCATAGCGACCCGACTCATCCTCGGATTCTCCACGTTCTTGTCGTACCTTGGATGCTCGTGACCGAAGAAAGGCCGTTCTGGTGATCAAGATATGTTGTCGACACTAGGAACGTCGCGTCGCGGCCGCAGGGATGGCGGCAGTGGACTGTGGTGGTGCCGTAGTCATGTCTCGGCAAGATCGCAAGCGAAGTAACCAAATTTACGGGCGCAAAAGGCCTCGTGGCCCGTTGGGGACATGACTCCGGAAACACGTATTATCGTCGTCGTCTTCTTCGGCAACTGACATCGACACAGAGAAATGATGAAGTTCGAGAGTGAAAAGACAAAGAAGACGAGATAGTCATTCCGGATACCACATCCCGTGCACCTTCGTACCATTTACCCGGCCAGCCAATCCTTGACGTCCTCCGGCTATCACCATCATGGCTACCCGGATACTTTGTTGTATCCAAAACTCATACACTTCATCAACAACCGACGAATATGTCCAAGGACTTTGCCGGTCCTGGGCGCTTCCATCACTGGTATTGGCTGGCATACGAGCGGTATTCAGCATCTACGCGTTCGTAGTACTCTTCTACCAGATCGGGTTCCGCCTTGGCAATGGACAAGCTGCCGTAGTACAGCAGTCCTTCAGCTATTTCACTGTGCTCGGATACTGGGGTCTGGCGTTCTACTTTGCCTTTGCAAGCGCACATACTATTTCATACTCGTTGAGCGGCAGGGCATGGCTGCAGTCGTGGCCATCGGTGCTTAGATGGCTGCATAGTGTCTTCTATGCCAGCGTGATGGTGTACCCTTTCATTGTGACAGGTACGTCAACCGCCGATTCCAATATCAAAATGAGATTGACAATTTTGTTGCAGCGGTTTATTGGTCCCTCTTGTCAGAAGCAGCGTTCGAGACAGAGTTCAGCACTTGGTCCAACATCTCTCAACATGCTATGAACTCAGGCTTCGCCTTCTTCGAAGTCATACTTCCGAGATCAAGTCCACATCCCTGGGTCAACTTATCTGCTCTGGTCGTGATCTTGGCTTGCTACCTTGGGCTAGCTTATCTGACGCATGCTACTGAGGGCGTATATGTCTACGATTTCCTTGATCCGTGAGCAACCTATATTAAAAGACTGAAAGACCTGCTAATACGAACGCAGGGCAAGTGGTGCTGGATCAGTGACTGGGTATTGCTTCGCAATCTTGGCCGCGTGTATCGTCATCTTCGTTGTTGTTCGATACATACAAGTCCTTCGAAACTGGTTGTGCCAAAGGTGTGGCGGCCGCCAGGGCAATCGCACGCAGCTGGAGCCGATCACCGACAGCAATACAGATATCGAGATGGGTCACGTACAGACAAAATCCGTCAACTTTTAGCGATGACAGAACATCGTGAGAAGAATCACATCTTTCCTCGAGATGCTGCAACTCGATCAACCCTACGTACGTTCGGCAAAGCCTGTGCACTTAAACATGTTGTCAGCGGAATGTTTAGTGTCTCCCTAAGTCTGACGGTGAGCGACTACTTGACTGCGAACCAGGTAAACATACACAATGGAATCGCAATGGATTCGCAACAATCCTTGGGAAGAGGACAGTGGATCAAGACAACACAATGAAAACACACTTCATTCACCGTCCTCCAGGGTCGCGACTGCATCTCAATGAACAAGGCAGCACCTAAGGTGCAGCCAATGACAGGCGCTGGCTAGAAGAGTAGGCCATGCATGGACTCCATCCTCAGCGTAAGTGAATGATTCCGCTCGCGACCCTTTCTTGCTGCATGACCAAATCTTACTGACTAACCACATTTAACTGTGATCAACCCACTTCAACAATCCTCGACAACGAACGACAGCCAATCCTATCTCCATACTTCCGGCTTCAACAACACCACCCCCGGCTTTTCCTCCTCGATACAATTTACAGCTCACGAAAAGTTCCGCCGCCAGCGTGTCTGGCGCTGCGTAAGTTAACACAATTGCGGTACAATAGCGGCATTACTGACCTAAATGCAGCTCCAACAAGAACGCTCTCGCCAGCAAGAGGGTCGAAGACTTCGTCCACCCTCCCTTCATCGCCAAGAGCCAGACGAACAATGCATACGCCCAGCCAAACGCCATCTACGTTGTCCAACACCTCATCGAGGAGTACACCGGACCAGGCCCAAACTTCGACCTCGAAGGTGCAAAGAAATACCCCATTGCCATTCGCTCCTTCATGGACAAAGGTCTAGCAGAGAGCTTCGCCAAGACCTTCTCCTTCGAGCGTGCTCGGATGTTGGGTTTGGGACAGAGCGAATGGGGCCAGGAGTCGCGTGGCAAGGAGCTGCAAAGTTGTTCGTGGGACACCGTTGGCTGGGGCTGGAAGATATGCACTAGAGATGGGATTCGGAAGGAGACGGTGTAGATTCAGCAGGTGGTGTGGGATCAGAATGATCCGCCTTATGGACGGATGGAGTAGGGTGAGTAGTGCAAGTGAAATGACCGGGTGCATGTGACTGACGCGCTTCGTAGCGCCTCAATGCGCATGAGAAATCTCCAGGACTACACTACGATCAAAGCACGCGATACATACTCCAAGCATCAAGGCGCAACCGGATCGCGAGAAGCGCAAAGCGTCTTCTCCCTGCGCTTGAAGCAACATCACTTCCGCAACAAAGGCCATGAATCGGAATAGGGCCTTGCGCATGATACGATCACCTCATCAAAGCATAGTACAAGGCGCGTCGTATCATTTCGTACAGTACTGTACACTGTGCACTCCTGCCCACCACCGACACCATCCTTCTCCACACCACTCCCACATATTCCGCCTTGTCCTCTTAGGCATTCCACCTTCTCCTGCCCCAGCCCAATATCTCCCACAACTAAACCCCCCTCTCCCAGGGCGTCTCAGAGTTCGATCCCAGCGTCGTCCGGTCCGTCTCCACTACAGTCCATTCACTCTTGACTTTCACGCGGTCCTCCGGAACCTCGAACGTCTCCAGCTGCGTATCGCCATCCTTCGATAGAAGCAATGTTTCTGTAAAGGGCCCTTTCGATCTATTGGAAGTGAATTTGTTACGAGGCTCGCTGCCAATGGTCCATTGGTTGTTTAGTCCTTGGGCCGATGGGCTGTGCTGGGTGGAGAGGGCGGAGGGCCAGAAGTGCGTTATGATGGGGCCGAGGCAGGGGAGGCAGGCTGTGAAGGTGTGGGTGTTAGCGAGGAGGTCTGAACGGGGTCCTGGAGGAGGAAGCATGTTTGCAGTTGAACCTAGCTTATGGCTTACCGCAGATCACAGCGAAGTTGGTCTCGACAGTCGCCCAGGTCGCTTGGCCTACATTCACCCAGGTCGAGTCGGGATCTGCCACGTTGGCTTCGGCGACGCTGATAAGGCGCATCAAGGAGGCGATGCATACGCTGCCAACGCAGGTCAGTTCTCAACACCCGCCGCAGGCAAACCATGCTGACTTACAAGCCACCGAACAAGAACAGTGCTGCGACCGTCTGCTTCTGAATCCTTCCCATCTGCAGTCTCATGATATATCGAACCGGCAGCACCAACAACGCCACATCGATCAAGATATTCGGAATCGAGATCGCGAGAAAGTATGCTTGGTTGTCCAGATTGCATTCTCCAGGCGTGTCCGGCAGCCAGTACTTCCGCAAAGGCACGCAATGAAGCATCATGCAGATATACTAAAGCCAGCTCGTTAGCTACGCAAGACAGCTCAGAAGACTATTCCATACCACCGAAAGGCCCCAAAGTAAGACCAAAACCGAAACAATCACAATCTCCCACTTAATGTTCAATGGCGCGAACGTCCTCCAATACAGCGCCAAAATCGAAAATTTGACAGACACAATCACGGCGGTATACTGCACCTCGGCGATGAACCAGCCTCGCCATAGGTATAATGTTGCGCGTGGGCCGAGAGCTTGGATATGTCGTCCCAGACCATGGTATGTCACTATCGCCAGTCAGTCCTCACACGCACTATCCCGTTACGCGGCCGCCACGCGAACTTACTGTAAACGGTGTTGCTAGTTACTCCGATATTCGCCAGTTCTCCCACGATGATCAAATAATCATCCAACTTGAACCCAGCACTCTTGACCCATCGACACCAGAATCTTAAAACGACGGCTATGAAGGAGAATAAGAGCGTGATGAGGCAGGCGGCGTAGATGTTAGCTTGTCGGGACTCCGCTAGGTAGGCATCACTATAAGGCTGATCTACTGGCGCCATGATGGAGGTCGGAGTGACTGACTCGGAGGAGGGATGCTCAGATCTGGGCGACAGATGGGATTGCTAGATACTATACCTGCATTACTTCTTCAGGAACGGTAGTCGGGGTTGGAGAAGATGAAGTTTGTTATCCAGGAGAGATGCATGCAAGACGTTGTTGGCAGGTTGACCATTGTGTCGATACAAGGCGACCCTATGCAGGTACCTGGCATGGAGAGGGGCGAATCTGGAATGCGATTCTTTAGGCTGAATGAAAGTGAGGACTTTTGAGCGGCAGATAGATAAACAGGGTCAGTTCGCAAAAGCTTCAAACAGTACCTGGATGGTCGGCATAGTTTATTCAAGGTAACGGAAGTACTTCCACCAAAGCATCTCGGCCACCCGTGAGAAGGAAGACGTGGTAATGTTGTTCCAACATTAATAAGCTTCATGACTCCTTTCCAGGACAGGCACTTCCCTGCCAACGAGGCTGTCACGGCCACACTGTCGGAAGTTCCAACATCTGTCATCCCCTGTCCAATAAAGTGAATGTCAAAGAAGTGTCCATGTTTCCGGCCGCAACGCTGATGAACGGAAAGGCAAAGTCAACATTCTCATCTCCGGAGCATAAGTTGCCTCATTCGGAAAGATGGACATCACGCGAACTCTGTGCGGAAGAGGATCTTGGTTTGTTCGACGATGAGGGGCTTGCACGAGCGACATCTAACCAGACCTTGTCTTGTGTACATTGCAAGACGATTGAGTCCACTCACAAGAATGATTCTCATGGTGATGGGCTGCATCTTCCGCACGACGTTACCGCTTCAGAATCAAAAAATTCCGAGACTGGATATTGGAAAGTCGTGGCTTCCACTTTGGCAATAGGAATGCCTGATCATTCAGCGATTGAGTTCGAAGAATCAGATATGCTACCTACGATTCCTGTGTATTCGCCAGTTTCGACTCCACCGCAATGCCCGGACCACAAATTACAGCTCTCTAAAATCCTCACTGAATTTGAATATCCACTCAGCCAGCTGTTCAGGCTGACTGTAGTAAGGCGCATGACTGGTATTCATGTCCGCCGTCTGCCAGTGAACCCCGGAGCCTTCTACCCACATATCTTGCGCAAAAGGAGGGTTGACGAGATCGTCTCTGGTGTGAATGTACGCCAATCGGTCCTTGTACCCCTTCTCAGCCCAGGCCGGAGGTCCAACTGCAGTAGTGAAGCAGAGGTAGGCTTGAGGGGTTGCGGCTCTCTCGACTTCGCAGTCCATGCCTTTTGGACAGTCTTGGCAGAGAGTTGAGACGAGAGGATCGATGTGGGATAGTCCTTCACGTGGCTGTACAGAGGTGAGATCAGCTGATTTGTGGCGCGAGAGATGAACAATGGTCTTACCTTGTCAATCATGAGCCAAGAAGGCCATGCGCGACCGACTGTGTCGAATTCAGATTGACCTTCCGGGACGATGTTGCCGGCGACGTAGATCAGGCCGATAACGCCGCCCGCCAGCTTTTGAGCGACTCGATCGGTCTTGCTGAAACCGTACGCAGCACCCGCTCCCACGACGCCACCGTACGAGTGCACGACGAGGACGACATCTTTGCCTTCATGCTCTACAAGGGGGCATAGAAACTTGCTGCGAACGTGTTGGGTATCTCGGCTCACAGTAGCTTCCAAAGGATCTGGCGGATTCGTGCTGAGGTATGTAGCTCGTTCTGTGGGATAGCCGGCCTTTTCGAGGTACGGGTTGAGGAAGTCCCAAGCAGCCGGAGTAGTGAAGGCGCCGTGAAGCAACAAGAGTGTTGGCTTCATCGAACTCATGGCGGAGGGCAGCGTTGGTCGAAGCAGTTCTGATGTAAGCTGCAACGTCGGCGAGACGAGCAGGCGATAAGTTGCCCATCTTGAAGTTCATGCCAAAGTTGAAGAAGATTGCAGCGCCGCACGAGCGGTCCCAGAGTCCGGTCAGCGTAATTACAGCATCCAGGCACTGCTTCATCGTGAGCTTCGGGACCCAGACCAAGTGCCTGATTGAGCTGCAGAAAGGCCACTTCGGTCTAACGCAATTTCGTGGCATGCATTGTTGCTTGTGCGCGAGGCCAGTCAGCGATCAGAGCACTGTGCAATATGTCGGGTCTGTCAGGCGACATGCTGACTGCATGCTTGCACTCTTGAGAGCAGTCTCGCCAAAAGATTCACTCCAGTCAGCTTCGAAAATCCTTCGTCCCGGAGGATTCTGCGATCACGAGTCGCGTGACAGCTATGTCCACGTATTGTCTTTGCCGTAGCATCGTCGAATCTATGACTTGTGAAAGGCATGCTCAAGAGCTTTGAGGCTTGCCGCCCCAAGAGCTGGTTGCATGGCGTGATGGTATCGGCTGAGAAGTGTTGGGAGTCAGCTTCGGGGGATTCTCAATTTAACACTGACCAAACCTACTTTGCCCGGCCGAGAGTATACTCGACACAGACTTCGTGGCAGCTGGGACAGGCAGAGGAGTCTCTGTGGAGAAGAAAGGGGTGTGGTGCTCGGGAGTGAAGTCGAAGAAAGGTGCTACCAGCCGCGCGGCAGAGATCAGAATCATCAATCATCATCAGATGGCCGGGAGACCGGCAGATGACCAAGCAAGGATCGCCCTCATTCTGTCTTGGCAACCATATCATATCCTCTTTGCAGCCTCTGCAAACCAACACCGACCAGGGAAGCGAGATTCGACGCCGATAAGCAGGCTCGTACGCAGTGTGGCGAGCCCCAACAGGTTCGCATATTGCAAGGCTGCCGGCAGCTATCACGCCGCCTCGGGACGCAAAGCTTGGCAACTGCCAACAATTGGGCGTTGGAGACTAAGTACGCAGGAGCGTGGGCGACCTGCCTCGATGAACCTGCGAGGCCACGCGCGTGTTGGTTACCTCGCCCACTAATCATTCTCCTATCCTCTCTGCTCTTACTGACTCGTCCTCGTATGAAAATGCGTTCCGTCCATTTCACTCTTCTGTCTGTGGCGCGACGTTATACTGCCCATAGGTCTCAAATCGCCTACAGCCCCAGAGTTTCATACCACCTGGTGCAAGATGTTGAAGAAGCAGAAGTCTCTGTACGAGATTGCCCGGTCGTTTGTGTCTGGACGCGATGAAGCCCCTCCGGAAATGCCTTCTCGAAGGACGGGAAGACCTGGGCAGATGAATGGACAACCGGTAGAAGATACTTATGCGTTGAAACGCGACTTTCACGCCAGCTCTCGGTCAGGATGAGGTCTTATCTGCCGCCGTGTCCAAGCTGATTGCTAGAACAGTCTTCTTGCGCAACATCACCTCTGGAAGGCAGATCTTGGATATCTCATTCATCCCAGCATACCTGTACCAGCAAAGCCACGAATAGCTGATGTTGCCTGTGGAAACGGGTGAGTGTGAGCAGAGGAGGACGTCCGAGCAATCGATCAACTGCTGCTGAGTAAATGGCTGATCATCTTGTTTCTACAGCTGCTGGCTCTTAGACGTAGCCTCAACGTTGCAACTCCCCTACGCCCTTCGTGGCTTCGACATTAGCCTTGATCAAGTGCCCAGTACCGGTCTGGATCCTTCAGCATTCCCTAGCGTTCGATTCCTCACATGGAACATCTTCAACGATCCGCCTTCAGACTATGTGGGAGCATTCGACATCGTGCATATCCGCCTCATCACAGTGATCTTCCGCGATAATGACCCCATACCCGTCATCGAAAGCTTGAAGAAGCTGCTCAGTAAGGATAGCTCGGAATGTTGGAGAAGGCGTACCATACTTACACACTCCTTTCGCAGAACCTGGAGGCTATCTGCAATGGGAAGAAGTCGATAATGTGGACTTTAGCGTGCTGACTCCGAGAGGCGGCGAGGAGGCTCCTGCACTCGAACAAGCTGTAGCCCAGCTATGTAGCTCTGGCAAGTAAGTTCGCCGCGTAGAATCGCGATCTCTGTATATCAAGGCTGACTGCGACGTTCGCACAGGGGAGATTGGAAACAACATGGCGCCCAATTCCTGAATCAGAATGGCTTCGCGCACGCCAAACAGTTCCACATAGAACCGAGCAATCTTAATGCCCGCTTCTGGACTGACAAGTGAGTATATCACTATCACAGCTCTTATGCTGACGGCGCCTCTAACATGTTCCACAGCTACCTCTCTACCTGGTCCGAATACGTCGCCAAAGTCCTCGGCCAGCCCGACAAAGCCAAAATCCTCAGCGAAGATGCCATGCGCGAAGTCCGAGGAGGAGCAGCAATCCGGATCCCCATGTGGGTATGGGTGGCACAGAAGTCAGACTCGCTGGAAGATGATCTGAACCGTCTGGATATGGAGAACGAATCGAGGCACGAGACGAGGCATGAACGAAGTGGGACTGATACGAGCACGTACTCGGAAACTGTCATCTACAAGGAGACGATGCCTAATGGACACGTTGAGACCAACAGGCATGTCAAGGTCAACGGGCACGTTAATGGACATATCAACGAGGAGGTAAATGGACTTGTGAAGGCGCATTAATTCCTCGGTAATGGTCTGGCTTGGAGAGATTTGGTATTGGCGCTTTATACGTAATGTCTTACTTCGATTCTTTCCGTTTACCGCTGGGAAGGCACATTTACTGTACGATTTGTATTCTCAGAGTATCATATAGTAGACATCACTGTCAACGGTTCGTTCGGCAACGGACAAAGAACACTCGGCCCGGTCGTCCGAGGACGCTTGCCATTGTGAAAAGTCGGCCACCAAGGATTCGCTTCTTCATGCCGACTGCCACTGCAAGAAGCCGCTAAGAAATATGAGTCTAGACTTCAAGATGATGATCCAGATGAATCTACACACTCTCGTCCCATCCAGCTCACACACAAGGGTCGCCGTAGCATGAGATCCGACGAGCCTTCCAGTGCGATGGTAACCTCCAACAGAGAGAGCTTTCACGATGCCGACCAAAGCATGACCGTGATGTTGAGAGTCTGGCATTGAGCTGTCAGGAGTTATGGAGAAAGACATTAAGCCATACAGGGATCGAAGCGGCGGGTGTGCAGCCAGTGTCTGTCGAAGACAGGATCGATCGACGGGTGTTCAACATCTTCACGTTGTGGATTACGTTGAGTACCAACCTTTTACCGTGAGTCTGGAGTATCTTGATCTGGTAACATGGCTAATTGTTATAGTATCGTCACTGGCATGGTCGGCACCCTCAGCTATGGACTCAGCCTTCGAAATGTCTCCCTCGTGATCTTATTCTTCAGTTTGTTGTGCTGTGTGCCCACGGAATACTTGGCTACGTTAGGAACAAAGACCGGTATGCGCCAGATGATTCAGGCTCGGTTCAGTTTTGGGAAGTATCTGGTCTCGATTCCGGTCCTACTCAATCTAGCGACCTTGACGGGGTTCTGCGTGATCGACAGTGTGGTCGGAGGTTTGACACTTTCGTCTGTCACGAAGGACGATCTGAAGCCGACGGTTGGGATCGTGATCATCGGTGTTCTGGCTCTGCTGGTGTCTTTCTGCGGTCTAGAGGTGCTGCATCATTACGAACGATATGCTTGGATCCCGGCTGTGATCGCAATCACGGTTGCCACTGGATGTGGTGGGAAGCATCTGAATAATCAAGTTGATACAAAGACCGCGTCTACTGCCACTGTTCTGTCCTTCGGAGCCCTCATAGCCGGCTTCTTGATACCTTGGGCAGCGCTCGCATCAGATTTCGCGAGTTGTGTTTCCCCCCCGGAACATGGACCTCGAAGGTCTTCGCCTATACATACTGCGGTCTCTTCCTCCCAACGTTACCTTTGTTGGTCCTCGGTGCAGCCATCGGTGGCGCGGTTCCAAACGTGCCCTCTTGGCAAGATGGCTACAACGACAGATCCGTTGGCGGTGTTCTGGCTGCAATGCTCGAACCAGCAGGTGGCTTCGGCAAGTTCCTAGTCGTCGTCTTATCATTGTCGCTACTTGGTAATATCTCGGCCACGATGTACAGCAGAACACTAAACTTCCAGCTGTTGATGCCTTGGCTGCTTCACGTTCCGCGAGCCTTGTTCTCAATAGTGATCACCGCTACCGTGATTCCAGTCTCGATCACGGCGGCGGCGAACTTCTTCACCAACCTTGAGAACTTCATCGGTGTCATCGGATACTGGGCGGCGGCTTTTGTGGCAGTCGTGGTGGTGGAGCATACTGTGTCCCGGAGATCTGACGACGCCGAGTACACGCACAAGGCCTGGAATAATCGCAAGATGTTGCCCTCCGACGTTCCTGCCATTGCTGCCGCTGCGTGCTCGGTTGCGCTGATAGTGCAGTGTATGGCACAGTTCTGGTACACCGGTCCTATTGCTGTACACACTGGCGACATTGGATTCGAAGTGGCGTTTGCGGTCACTGCAACACTATATGTTCCGTTCAGGACGCTTGAAGTGAAGCTGTTCGACAAGTGAATGTATCAATGCCGAAGTGAGGCAGCCGCCGAATGGGTAGATGTTCACAGACTCGAGCATGTGACGATGCGGCTTATAGTCTCGGCTGCTATCGCTTCTTCGCCCGTCACGGCACTGCCAGCTTCATTCAATTCAGCACCCCGAACCATTTCACAATAGGTCTGCTGAGTATGACGCAGTGTCAAGACGATCTCCTGATGCCTACAGTCATGGCAGAGACAATGTCGGCTGCGAAAAGCGCACTTGACGTTGCCGAACTACTCGAGTTGATTCTGCTCAAGCTGCCAATGAAGGACCTACTGCTCGCCAGACGAACCAACAAGATGTTTAAGGCTATCATCGACAGCTCACTCGGGCTCAGCCGTGAGCTTGGGCTCAAACATCGGACAATTCCGATGCGCAGCGACGACGATAGTCCGCCCATCGATATGAATACAATGCTGATGCCATGCCGTTGTGTCGCGGAGCGGGAAGACGCAGTCTGCTGGGCATAGTTCGTCACATGCACCAACAGGCCCCCAACCTTCGTCCAGCTGCCGTCTAAAGGTTCCAATCGACTGTGATACGGTGCGAGCTTCTCTAAAGATGCTCCTGTGGCAATCATTTGAGAGCGATTTCTTTTTGGAAGTTCATATCTACGACCGAGATGCAGGGTAATGCAAAAATTGTCTGACGACTGACTCTGAAGGCCTTGGACTCGCGCAGTCGCCGACGGTTGGACAGCTTGTGTAGATCGTTCCGAATCATCGACAGACATTGAGATGCGATGGATCGCAGTGGATCCCGAGGATGTGAGGGCCGAGAGCCGGCCGAGGAGATTATGAAGATGATTACGTCGGAGGGTGTATGAGCCAAGGGGAGCAGTAAGGATGGTCGATGGCGCGTCTAAGTGGAAGCTCACCAGTTGTGGCGCAAAGCCGTTGACAAGCGAGCAAAAGGTGAGACATGTGACAGACACGAAATTCCGACTCCAGCCCATCTCCGTATACCACCAAACACCATTAACAATACAGTCTTCACGGACCGAGCATTCATACTAACAATGAGCACACCAACCTACCACCAAGCAAGAAACTCCCCATACTCACGAACTACAGGCATACCAGGATCCCCCACCGCCACCCACCGCACACTCAACACCGTCGAGCTCCTCTAACAAACCCCCCTAGCACCACCATCAAAGCGCACCCTCGTCTTCCAGCGCGTCATCAAAATTGTCACAACGACGATTATACTACCCCCTCACCTCCAGCGCGCACTCTAGCTCAAACCACAGCCCCGCCCCCC